>VMBQ01004396.1:0-37223 GCA_007657795.1 Dreissena rostriformis | reverse complement strand
TCTGAAGTAATAATTGCTTCATATATATATGTGTGTGTGAATGTCAGAGTTTATTTACAGGTCATCGCTTCGTCTTAACGACTACTTTATGTGCTGACCTGCCCTTGTGACCTTTCAGGGTAAAATATTTTAATTTCGAACCAAAGTAGGTCAAATTTACCCCAACTGCTCGGGTTTTCGCCGAAGATTAATTATTATTATTATTATTATTATTATTACTATTTTTAATATTTTTATTACAATTCTTGGTAACTACTGTTATTATTAGTAGAACTATTGTCGCCATATAATAAATATAATTATTTTGTTTTATATTCTCAATTGTATACTATGTAAATGACATCATTAATATTTTATGTAAGTCTGTAACCGTCACAACATGTTTAAACTATTGCAAGGGAAAGACCCCCGATAATGTTGAAGAACTTCAGGTCTAACCCTTTTTCCATTATGTATGTATGGACCAATGTATATATGTGTACACTGTCATTATTTGGAAATAAATGTTTAAAGTTAAAGCCGCCTGAATTGTTTCCTTTATGTTTTTCGAAGATTACAAAGCAATACTTTTATTGCGTTAATCGTTAAACGATTTATGTATTTGATACAATACATTGTTATCAAATACGATATATAATACTCAATAAGGTGTGATACATCTTTTTCTTAACAAGCACAAAACAAACAAACCCTTAACCCAGGGCACATCTACCCGTTTTACACTCCATAACATAAGGAGGAAGTTAATACGTAAATATCGACCGGTCATGTCAATACATAGACGTTTGAATAATATGGAAATTCCCAAGTGCTACCGAATATGTAAAAATAACTTTAGTAAGTTGAAATCTCATAAAACTACAATATGTTTTATGAACAGGTAATTTAAGTTACGAACGGTGAATGCGCACAATGAATCAGGATTAACTATTAACGACAATGGATGGTTGGGAAAGTATACAATAATAAAATGTATGTGTATTATGTACTAGATGTAAACATTATTGTGACTAAGATTCGCATTAACCTTATTCAAATTTAAACACGACTTTAATAAATAGAGAGGTTACAGCGAAAGTGAGTGGAAATATGTCGTCCTCGATATAAAGTTTCGTTGCCTGTAGCAATACTAAAGATGGGAAATTACTTGTGCAGATATCGGCAAGAATCACACGAAGAGGTAGGCATTATTATTTGTTAGTCCAACTTGTTAACGCTCTCAAATATTAAGCTACCTTTTATATTGGTAATATTTGGAGAAATTCCAGAGAATTTAGCCCATATAAAAAGTATCTCTAAATTCTTTGCGCGTCTTATAAATAAGACTATATATATACGCTGTTTCATAGGCTGCGGTTTGTCGTTGAAAATAATGAATAGAAACTGTTATCGCTTGACAATCAACAATATCAAATAAATCTATGTCGTGAACGCATTTAAACCAGCCTCATCAAACACAAATTAGTATCTATGAATTTATTTCAAAACTGATGCATTATAACATTTCTAGACAGGTTCAGGCAAAACATGCAAACTTCCGGAATTGTTTTTTTTACACAGAAACGAGTTGGGAAAATAATACGATCGTTGCCAATCCTTTTTTCAAAGAACTTTTTTGGTTGTCTGTGTTATGACTATTGTCTCCTTGGACTATTGTACTCGTTCCAATGCCCTTCTTTTTCAATAATGCAATATTTGTTTGAAATATACAGGGTAAATGCATTCTTCAAACGTTGCACTACAACCCAAAGGCTAATCTCTCATCATGTATACATCACTCACAAAGCAGACATTGGTTGAACATACACGAAATGTCATAAGTTGACCTTATAGACTGCATACACCCATTATTTAGTATGTTTTGCAATTTGTAATGTTTTGTACTTCTCAAAATTAGCATGCGACACACCCCATATAAGACAGTATTGATCGAATTTAAAACAAAATTGCTCGCGATTAAGAACTGATCACAGTTCATGTCATTTATTATTTCGGCTAAGGTCTTGGTGTGTCCTTGGATTATTAAAGCATATGGCGTCTTCGACAGTCTGTGTTATTTTAGTTACACATGATTAAACACCAATTGCATCTTGTTCCGAACAGACGATGGCGAGATTGCCATAGGAATATTTTAGAACACGTGATATTTATTCTACTCTTTAATTGTAGGTTGAGCAGATATACATAACTCCTTCAGGAGCTCTAAATCCAGCCCAAAATCCGGTACGTGTTCTGTAAATATTGTGTGTTCAGTGTGTTCAGAATTGTATATCAATTATACATCCTTACAGTGCTTTCAGTTCAGTTTTAATTTAATATAATACAATGTTATAGTATACGTTTTCCGCATACGAATGGATAAAGATATACTTATTTTCAGTAGGTCTTTTCATTTGAAAATGTTTTTAAAAGTTAAATTCGTGTAGTAATGAACCCGGTGTTACAGCCAATGATATAATAATGCCAATGATATAATAATGAATTAATGTGTGGTCATATATAATGTAATAATGATAAATAAATGACAAATACTATTTATTAACTGTACACATGTAACATTATTTTTGTTTTAAAGGCACCATGTAAGGGACGGACATTAGGAGGAAGCAGCCACGTGTATTACAACACTGCCTGCAACATACACCCAATAAATGAAGATGCAGATGCCATTGCTACTTGGTTTGCTCCAGAGCAACTACATTCAACACTTAGTGTAAGTGTTATTTCTTTAAATGTTTTCGTTTTCTTTCATTGTTATGTTTTTAAAACTTTTCCCAACAGAATACTGGACATGTCCTGTGGTCATATTAATCCCAACTACGCGTTTAGCCTCAGAACTATATTTGTAATGTCCAGAAGTTTCGCATAATACCTCGTAATCTCTAGATGCTCCTGTGACAAAATTGCATTCACTAACGATAGCCACACAGAAGTCACCGGTGGTGTCCCACTGGCAATTGATTACAAATTGACCAGTTCGCGATTGCGGCAGTGTTTAAAGTATTCAGATATTAATTAAAGTTTCACGGTACATATACTGAACAGACCGTATGTCAATTCGCGAAAACATGCCTAACGTGGTGACCGTCAATTATTTCCCGAAGTAGGTCCTACACTCTTTTTGTCGGTAGCCCTCGTAGTGGACTCTTGAATACGCTAAGCAAAAGTGGTCTTGTTTATGTTTGCAATTCCGAAGCATTAATTCGTGCATTAGTACATCAATAATTTTGTTTGTAGAACACCGAGGCGAACATTGGGCCGAATGACCAATCCTTTGACACGGATCCTTATTTCTCTTTGGTAAGTATGGCATCATCATTCTGAATATTTTGGCAGTATTTAGTTTAAACCTATTTATTTTGTCTCAATTGCATAGACGGCCTAAGGCTTATTTGAAACACTCTCGCGTCCGTTTCTTGGGATTAGAACCAGTACTTGGTGTCAATAGGGGAAATATAAAGAACGCTGGAAGTATTTAATTACTATTAGAGCCGCATAAGGCGAACATATGTCTTACGCCATATCAGGAGTGGAAGCTCCAGACCTGCCTGCAATCGCGCAGTGTGGTCGGGAGCTTCTCTGTCTGCTAAAATGTCACGCACTATTTCGTGGTCTGATAAGCGGATAAGGTAGTCCCTGACAAGACTGCACGGATGCGCAGGCTGGTCTGGAAATACGCTGGTCGCATATGGATTAATACACATTTTCAGTCTGGTCGTACAAAATGAAATACATAACTGTGAATATAGCAATTTATATATAATTTAAATCCAGTTCGTATTCATGTTATTTAGATATAACGATACTACAAAAGATATAAGACATCTGTAATTATAAATTGCACCGGCTGAATTAGTAATAGTTCAATGGTGTTAGATCGAATAGATGTTTATTTTTTATTATTTGCAACTTTTTGCATTAAAGTGCGACGTGCTTCCGAACGAGGTCCATGTACAAAGTTTACCCCAGAATGACGAAGACTGCACGTGCGTTAAGATTCCTGCTGGTCGAATTGATGAAGATGCCACTCATTTGAAAGTAAAATTATTTTAAATTACATATTTCTACTACATGACTATAAAACGAAACAGAAAACAAAACTATATAAAAATCAACAAGTTAAAGTGCCTGTTTTACACCATACCAACGTCTAGCAAGGGTCATGTTAATGTCGATCGTCTGCAAATTTCAGGACTGGCACATCTTAACTTTCAGTTGTACCACTAGTTTTATCCGAGCTTAAATGAACAAATGACAGAGCATTGCATAATGCAGAATGCATACGCGATATAAATAATAAAAATAACAACCATAATATTAATAATAATCATAATAGTAGTTCAAAACACTTATCACTATCATAACTATAATAAATATAACAATAGTAGCTGTGTGGCCTCTTAATATCTTTCACATCGAGTCTCCATTAATCAGTGTTTTTTTCTGCTTTCAACGCGAGCTTGTGTTGAAGTTTTGCAACTGAAAAGTTTCACACCCGGAGAGATTGTTTTCATTTGTAGATATCTTGTTGATACAGTTTTACTAAATAGTGTTCGGAGATTCATTTTGATGTATGACAATAGCGATAAGCTAAGTTTTAATCGAATGCTATCTTTTAATAAGTCTTTACTTTATCGTATTCATTTTTGTTCACCAACTCCGACTCATTGGTTACGTCCACCATTTTATGCACGGTGATTCTTTAGGCCACACGTGATGTCTTTAATTTCTTCAAGTTGAGCCGATGATTTCGCTACCTGTTCTCAAAGTTCACGCTTTAGATCAAACGTTTCTTCCTTTATATAATTTATTAACTTTGCCAACGTGTCTATAATGTCTAAATACTGACTCTGGGTAGAGTATCGAATCTTCTTTTCTGTTTGTACAGTGTGAACAGTCTCAGTAAATCGTTGAAGCTCATCGTTATGTATATCTGGTATATTCTGATATTTAAAATTATTTGAGTCTTTATTGATGTTGACCGACATGAGAAGTTGTTTCAATGAGCTGTTGATGCGAGTTTTTCCCCTCACTAACTAGACAGGATTTTTGTGTGTGTGTCATATTCAAACTGTAAATAGCCTTACCGTCTGAACTTAGTTAAAATTGCATGTCCACTAGGTTTCCTTGTTGATCGTAAATTGGTAATAAAGAGCATTACAAAGAAGTAAATTATCACTGAAAAATTGTTCAGCTGCGAAACACATCATCTTGATCAGTAGATTTGAGGTGTTTTGTAGAGATAACATTTAATGTAAGGTACCTTTTTATAGAAGGAAGGTGTGATTGTCTTGCGGAACATCCTTTAAAGACGCTGATACGTCACAATATCGTCCATATTTTATTTGTTGGCGTCGAAATTCCATAAATAGTATATGGTGACATCCCTTAATGACGGAGACTATTTTTTCCAATTTAAGGAATATGTTACTTGTATTTCAACTTAAAAAACACTAACTTATATAAGACGTTATACTTTATGAGTTGTTTATTCAGTATAAGATCATGTATTTCCGTAGCGGCTTGCATCTCATCGCTCGAGCAAACGATCCTCTAGCACATATGATTCCGGCCGAGCAAGTCAAACAGGGACCATTGGCAGCGGCAGCAAAAAGCGCTACATCAAGCGCTGGCTAGAGGCGACACCGCGACAACACATCGAGCACATGGTGAACACTTACAGACAGAACATAACGCAGACAATATCCGTAAAAGAGATGCTGATACATGTCCAGACCGCTATAAGTAAGTTTACTAGACTTAAATGAATTATTTCTATTTTGCCAAAAAAATATTGAATTGCTAATCTTTCATTTTCAGCACGATATCCACTTACGCATTTGTTATGTATATCATATATTATTATTTTGTGTTTTAGGCACACATGAATATAGCACTCTCGAGGAATTGTTGGATAAGAAGACAGATTCGGAGTTAGCTGAAATGCTTCTCGTGTCGATCGAAAAGTCGAGTGAGCCAGGAAAATGGCAGACATTTATTTACGCCTTAGAGAAATTAGGTAAAAAGATTTTTAAAGGAACTATGTCAGTTTAAAGGGTCCTTAAGGGGCACATCCTTACAAAATATTGATTTGATTAAAAAAAAAACTATGGTTTATAATAATGGATGGATTCAACTAGCTTTATATAGAAAGAAAAAAGTTAATGCATTTTGAAATAACAATATTTTTAATAATAGTGGTCCTATTTGTTACATGTTGACGTCATTTGTGTGAGAATTCAACACATCCATATGTTAGAGTGGGTTATTTTCAAAGAAACTGTTAAGCGCAATTAGGTAATGCGATTTCCATCTGCTGTCATTTCTTCCTATGACTCCTAAGTCTTGAATTCGATACTTGTTAGATTTTTATCCAAGATCGTTTGTATAAAATGTATCTTTGAATTATTATTTTATTTTATAAAGTTTATGAATAAGTTTAAGTTAAGCGCATTTATATACATGTTCAATAAAACGTATAATTTATATTGCAGTAGGAATCAAGTTTTCCTTGCCTTTGTCCCTTAAAAGTGGAATAGGCTTGTCATAGCATTCAATAACAATACCTCGATTCTGGTCGTTAGTCGTTAGAATATATTTTAAAGTAAAGACATACTATTACATTACTTAACTAAATACCGAAAATAACATATTTCAGACTTAATCCATGTACTTTATATTATCAGAATACGGACATCTGCTTGAACTCCTCCGTTGTGAATGTGAAGATGATCAGACAGGCAGACGAGAAATCCTTAAAATACTATCACCGGGCTTGTTAAACAATATCCATCTTAGTGACTGCATTGACCAGCTGTACTCAAGAGGTATTATCAATGAAGAGGACAAACAACAAATAGAGTGCATGGAGAAAATACAGGGCAGCATTGCAGGAACG
Source organism: Dreissena rostriformis (assembly GCA_007657795.1). Classification (NCBI taxonomy): domain Eukaryota; kingdom Metazoa; phylum Mollusca; class Bivalvia; order Myida; family Dreissenidae; genus Dreissena; species Dreissena rostriformis. The sequence goes on along the minus strand of VMBQ01004396.1, from coordinate 30,325 downwards.
CGATTGCTGTTTCAACTATTCCCTCGGCGGTCAGTCAAGTGGAGTACAGAGCTTGCCCATATACTGAGAGCCCATGGTCTTGGGGACTATGCGAGCTTTTTCATAGAAGAAGATTACGATTTTGACGCAGGTAATGTTTTAAGATATTCGTAACCGTATGGAAAGTATTATCTATCCCATTACACGGAGTAGATTTAAGAAAATATCACATGTAAACATTGCTTTATTGTGGGATGGTTCATGGGTACGGTTATATACGCCTCATTATGAACCCCTTTCAAACGGATTCCTTGTTATCAAACTTTAATTCTGTTAACGTATTAGATAGGTAGGGACTTTCAAATGATATACCGTTAATGTTTTTATGCCATTATAATTACCGAGAAAAAGTATTCGCTTTGAAGCAGTATTGTGATACTACTGTTGGTATGGTTACCATGGTTACCGTACAATTTCAGACTCTGACAGCACGAGCTTAACATCAGGAGTTCCAGCGCGTGTTCGTCCAGTGACGCCAGCAGTGCACCCCGATGTCGGCACGCATTTTCACCGATGTGGTCATGGTCACATTATTGCGAGAATTGAATCACTATTTAGGGAGTTTGAACACGCCAACAAGAGACAAGGTTTGGAGTTCAAAACAATGTTGATAGAATCCAATAGCAAATTCGATCACCTAAAAGATGTCGTGGGTAGCCATAATGCTCAACTCGAACATTTAAAATGGAACGAAGAAAGAAAATATGAGATAATTGAAACTATGTCGCAGCAAGTTCAGCACTTATCCGGCCTTATCCAGACCATGTATTCGTACACTGGTCTACCACCCAATAGATGTGGACCTGCCCCCATAGACAGCGGTGTGGGCTCGGCTTATGAAGTCACGGACTTTGATGACAGTGCATTTTCAACGCATTTCTGAATTCATTCATGGTTACGGTACCAATATTACGATTGAAAGCTCGGTGTTTAATATGATCTAAATGGTATTGCTAAGGTTAGCAAAAATACTGTTTTGATGCGCAGTGGTCTCTCTTAATTACGCCAGGTTCACTTGGGCAGGTGTTTTGAATTCATGTTTCATAATATATGCACAAGTCTCAACGCGGAAATATGCCCGAGTTTGTATCAAGTGAAATGAATAAGAAACGCGTCAAATACATGACATTTTTATAGATGAGATTATATTCAAGACAAAACATTAATGAAAATATTTTGAGAGTTTATCAAATGTGTCAGATTTATTACTGATCATTGAAAGATCTTGAAAAGCGTTTGTTCTCGCATTGATCTTCATTTTTAAAGGGTGTTGCTGCAGTTTTGCTGATTTTTTTTCCATCTAATAACTTTTGCTCAAAATNTATTCGTAACCGTATGGAAAGTATTATCTATCCCATTACACGGAGTAGATTTAAGAAAATATCACATGTAAACATTGCTTTATTGTGGGATGGTTCATGGGTACGGTTATATACGCCTCATTATGAACCCCTTTCAAACGGATTCCTTGTTATCAAACTTTAATTCTGTTAACGTATTAGATAGGTAGGGACTTTCAAATGATATACCGTTAATGTTTTTATGCCATTATAATTACCGAGAAAAAGTATTCGCTTTGAAGCAGTATTGTGATACTACTGTTGGTATGGTTACCATGGTTACCGTACAATTTCAGACTCTGACAGCACGAGCTTAACATCAGGAGTTCCAGCGCGTGTTCGTCCAGTGACGCCAGCAGTGCACCCCGATGTCGGCACGCATTTTCACCGATGTGGTCATGGTCACATTATTGCGAGAATTGAATCACTATTTAGGGAGTTTGAACACGCCAACAAGAGACAAGGTTTGGAGTTCAAAACAATGTTGAAAGAATCCAATAGCAAATTCGATCACCTAAAAGATGTCGTGGGTAGCCATAATGCTCAACTCGAACATTTAAAATGGAACGAAGAAAGAAAATATGAGATGATTGAAACCATGTCGCAGCAGGTTCAGCACTTATCCAGCCTTATCCAGACCATGCATTCGTACACTGGTCTACCACCCACTAGGTGTGGACCTGCCCCCGTAGACAGCGGTGTGGGCTCGGCTTATGAAGTCACGGACTTTGATGACAGTGCATTTTCAACGCATTTCTGAATTCATTCATGGTTACGGTACCAATATTACGATTGAAAGCTCGGTGTTTAATATGATCTAAATGGTATTGCAAAGGTTAGCAAAAATACTGTTTTGATACGCAGTGTCTCTCTAAATAACGCCAGGTTCACTTGGGCAGGTGTTTTCAATTCATGTTTCATAATACCTGCACAATGCTGAACGCAGAAATATTCCCGATTTTGTATCAAGTGAAATGAATAAGAAACGACAAAATTAGTATTCTGAATGAATAATGTCAATAAGTGGAGTAAAATGCTTTGCGAACTGTTTTAAAGCAGGAGGAATATCACGGCGTCATTCGTCTCAATAAGACTTAGTCTTGAAGGATCAAGTTGTTGCCATTTTAGTGAAATTACAATTTATACATGATTATACAATCGTGCACATTCCACTTTCAAAGTCGTAACGTTTTAGATCTCGTACTTCATAATTTACTCGAATTACTTCAGCACAAAAGTCGAACATCTCCACAAAATCAGCCACTACCACGTTCATCTCACCGTGGCGAATGTCTTTGTTTCTAACCCAGTTCACGATCGCCTTCGTCGCAGGTTCCGACAGGTTGTCCTTCAAAGTTCCGTCGAGGTTCTTCGCCAGATAATCGTTCGTAATTGTCATCACGCCGTCCCAGCAGTAGAACAGGTGTGGCGGGCGCCCATGCTCGTAGCGCGTGTTCAGGCACGTGACCATGTCACGCGTCGTCTGCGCGCCGGGATGCACGTACCCCATGTGTTCGTTTGGCCAGATGCAGGTATGCTCAAACATACACTGAAACGAGAGTTCTTTCATGAGATCTGTTATATTAATGTAGAAGAAATTTGACATGCAATATAACTATATTATTACAAAAATGTTACTACCGAACGATTGTATTATGAATAACGGTACTTTTGTTAACTGCAACAAATACTTGAAAGCGATGCATCTTTTCACGTATTCATATTGACAAGTTACCATGTCTGTACATTTTGTGTAACCATTTCTTGATTATGTGCATTTTGAACTTATGTTTTAATGTCAGGTACGATGTAAAACTCTTCACAGTCGGATATAGTATTTTTTCTTGAGGCCAGTTAGGCTCAATTGGTCATTGTTGGCTCAGGCACTCATTAAAATTACCCAGTATACTCTTATGTATACTACAATGTATTCCGGGTACGGAAAATATACTTAAAGGCATCCGGCCATACTCCAGGGTACATTTCAGTATATGTTCGGTTCCCCGGGTACTTTGCAGTATACTTAAGAGTACTCGGGTACTTTTAAATAGTACCTGAGCCGACAATGACCAATCGAGCGCCAGTTATTCCACATCCAATGGTACATTCATGTATCGTCAAGTTACCTGTTTCGTGAATCGTCAGTTTCAGTGACCTTTTCAATTTTAATATTTACTTTTAATAAATGTTCTTACAATAAATGTATATGATAATTCTTTGTGCGCATAATGGCATACGCTATGAAAGTGTATTCACGCGCTCAATGATTATAAATACAAATGTGCTTAACGATAAAGCGCCGTACATTAAAACAGCCAAGGGGTTTACTGGTATTTTATTTTGCTTTAACTTTTTCAACAATTTTCAGCAGTCACACTTTGTCGTTTATGCTAACAAACAGATATTTGAATTACTAGATCATAAAGTGTGTGTGTGTGTATATTTCGAAGTTCATGAGGCCTTTTGGGGCATCAGGCCTTATTATTTGAGGACTCGGAGGAAGTCATAGCTCTCCTACCTAATAAACTTATATGAATTTTGAATTATAGCTGCATTTTCCAGCGCCTAGAATGTTAACTTAAACTGAAAGATATTCAATCTTGGTATGGTCTTATGCTGTTGGGGAAGCCGGAGTACCCGGAAAAATCCACTTGTATGGTGACCATCAAGCAAGCTCACATGCGCCGCGTGCGGTTATTGCAAAGTATGTAAAGATTGTGTACTCAAATGGTTCCTACAGTGTTAGTTGATTAAGGCTTTATTCAGTTAAAAATTATAAAATATCATTGGCGTAATTTAGACAGGATAAGATGTGTGTCAAACATATACTTTAAATAGCTTACGAGTTGTGTTTCACTTGTATTTTTAAAATACACCACGACTATCATAAGTTGATATTGTAAAAATGATATTAAATAGCGCCCGAAATAAGTATAAAAAATGTGAAGTATACTATCCATTTAATTGAAAACAAGTGCATAATATGTCATGAAACATTCATCATGACGTAAATGAAGTGAGTGCTCCTTTTAATATAGGAATGCAAAATTGTAAAATAAATTGTAATAACATATTGTGTTCCAACATGCACACTGCATGTTTAACTGTGAGCACTGCACCTGGATCCGTTCAAAAATATCATAACAAAAACAAGACATCATATAATTAAAAACTGTACATCTTAGTATTCCGGTATGAGTGTGCATGTTCATAATTAAAATGCACGTGAATGTGTTATGCGTAAAGCGTAAATCCTTGATCGACCCGAGTACATAATACCAACATGGTGAAGGTTTTTGTTGATACTTGTTTAAGTGTTCTTAACATAATTCAGATGATATATGTTACGCCCCGTTCTCACAGAGCTGCGACTTTACGACGATCATCACGATCAAGCCACGATCTGAAAAAAGGTTTGGATCGGGGCGGATCGAGGCCGATCGGAGTCTAAATCGAGCAATTTGGCAAATTATGGTCTTCATGTCGAATTTGTTTTTCTTCTTGTTTCTTGTTGGCCACGATCTCGTGGCGAGAGCGTTGAGCTCTCCGATCATGAAGACTCTACCGCGATCATGCTGCGCTTATGAAGACTCCACTACGTTTCTTCTGCGATTTGTCACGATCGGCCACACTTTGATCGTAGTAGAAGCGGCGTCTATGTGTGAAAGGGGGGTTACTCATTTGATGGAATTTATATGCAGTTACTTTAATCATAATAATCAATTTTGTTTTTGTGTCTTAAATTGTTCGTAATAAAGCAATGCAAGTGTTTGTAATATGCATCGCCGTTACAACATGTATATGTTTATACAGTACACTTGAACTGTAAGCAAAAAAGAAATAAACTTAGTGAAGTAAATAACATGTAGTGACATTATGTTTTGCTCCCTCTGATTATTACAGTCGCAAACACATAGCAAGTGTGTTCTATCATAAAATAATTGGGGTGAAAAACAGCTTTACATGTAGTACTCTTAACGAAAATGAAACAAATTATACAATACAATACAATAGAAGAGCCAACCTCGGTCGGGTAGAACACTATGATCTGCGAGTCTATCGCCCACATGTTGCGTAGCGTGATTCCCGACACGACCCCGGTGTACTCTAACATCCGGTTCCGGAAGATGTCTTCCGCCATGTTGGCGATGAGATAGCGGTGCTGGGCGGAGCTCATCTTGTGGACGACCCTGTTTTGTGCAAAAATGTGAATAGGTCGAAATGTATTACGGACGAATTAGCGAATATGTGTTCATCTGATTTCCAGTTGCTGCCACGCACACGTCAACTCGAATATATATCTTAAAAATCGCATGACATTTAACACGCAATTATAGACTTTTTAGCTGTACGATATCGTGTTAAGGTGCACAATTAATTATCAATGATATGTTTTTTTTATGGATAAGTTGTGCACCATCGCAGTCGTGTTGTGTTTCACTTTAACACAAGCTGGTGATATTTTTTTATTATTCGTGGTATCGGTGCGTGCATCAAATTTTTCGTTCGACTTAAACTTACTCATTTTTTTTTATTGTTTGGCTTAATCACCGAAATTCTGCTTTTAACCATCGGAAATTATTAAGTCAACAGTACTGTTCACAGTATTATTTAAATAAATAATAGAACAACATGACGACTGCGCATCAATTATTTCACGGACGGCTCCGGAAGTAACTTCTCACCTGAAATCCAGTAGAATGACTTCCTTGGGGTGGAGGTCCATCCATCTGCGTATCTCCTTCAGTGCCCGGATGATGTTCGGGCCGTTCCTGAAGAAAACGTTCAGATCCTCCTTGTCGCCCTTCCGGGCGGTGACGCGCATGTCGAAGTAGCGCACACCAAGGTCAAGCTGCTGTGTGAGACTAAGTGACTGCGTCACGGTCCATCTGACGTGCAATAGGACGCAGTTCATTTATAAGCAAATATGCATTTGAGCCGCGGTCTGTGAAAAGGGGGTTCAATGCATGTGCGTAAAGTGTCGTCTCAGATTAGCCTATGCAGTCCGCACAGGCTAATCAGGGACGACACTTTCCGCATCATCTGGATTTTCGTCAAGAAGAGTCTTCCTTTAAACGAAAAATACAATAAAAACGAAAAGTGCCGTCCCTGATAAGCATGTGCGGACTGCACAGGCTAATATGGGACGACACTTTACGCACATGCATTAAACCCCCTGTTCACAGAGCGAGGCTCATTTGCATAAAACATGCAACAGGATTACAATTTCAAGCGCCTTTGAACGTGCACTCTTGTATGAAAAGGCGCTATATAAATCCGGTATAATAATAATTACAATACCAGTTTTTACAGCATTATCTGCTTGATTCCTCTCCGAGATATACACATAAAAAAATGTTGAACACAAAAGTAATCTGAGTTAGTACTTTTAAACGCAATCCTAACGCAACACTTTTATAATAATAATCTCTAAAAAAAATAAAAAAAATAAAATAAAAAGTTCGTTGTTTGAGAACTTTTTCTACAATATTTCATCAACTCATTCAACCATGACGCTTTGATACATCTTGAGCACATGAGGGTTTTGTATGGATGAACGTTTCATATGACTTTATGTGACATTATATACTCTCGATGAGATAAATGTTCCAATCTGTCATGAGAGCAATAAGTTGACATAAATGATTAAGTACCCAGGAAGGATAATTATAATTTTTTTAATGCTGAAAATGATTTTGACTTTTGTTTAAGATTGTGTTATTTTGTGACCTTTGTTTTAGTGATATTGCTCGTTTAATGATAATTCCTCAAATCGTGGATCACTTCGAATAGATTTATAAGAATATTATGTATTGGTTCATATTACAAATGTACACGAAATCATAAATATTCAAGCAATTAAGAAAAATGTAAGTGTTGCGTTAGAAGCGTCTTTGAGTGTATAAAGACATCAAAAGGTTTACCTTTTTAGTTCATTATCTCTAAAACGATTTATTTTGTTACATATTACTAGTTTTTTTTAAACATTCGCGTTATGTAATGTAAAATGTAAAGCATGTTTCAACGTTTGGAAATTAAATCATGAACCAATTAATCTTTTTACGTTGTGATCCTGATCAAAGCCGTCTATAATTTCATTTCGTCTTTGTTTACCGGCATTTCAGTCTAGAATGGTTGCAGCAATTTACAGAATATCGGCATGTCTTATCATCAAATATTTAGCTAGATAGAGGTATATCATTTATAACAATTACAACATCTCGCACCTGTATGAGATTTTGGAGGCCAGCTCCCCGAAGTCATCACATAACTGTCGATAAATCGGGTCACTGTTTTGGTCAACCTTAGAATCAGGGTCGAGGTAAAAACTGAATGAATTGTGGCTACCTGAAAAAAAGTCCAGATTTTAATAGGCGCAACTTTTTTTACGTTGCACATTTAGTATATACGATACATTTCTACTTATGAATTATATGACTTAGATTTCGTACCACGTTTATACAGTTTCATTGTTTGAAAACATGAAATAACGTGCTCGTGCAACAGTTTCATTCAGCTCTTTACGGTTATTACCTCGAACAACTGATGAGCCCTTAGAGATAGACGATGCTCGACACATTTGTATGACGTTGTTTTATTTCTTTACGATTCAGTAGAGAAATGTGATATGCATCATCTTAAACTTCAAGTTAAAGTTTATATTGCCAAAAACAATAGAACAAATTCAAATGAGCCTCGCTCTGGGAAAACGGGGTTTAATGCATGTGCGTAAAGTGTCATTACATATTAGCCTGCGCATTCCGCACAGGCTTATCAGGGACGACAAGTTCCGCCGGGGTAAACTTGAGTTTTGCTGAGAAGAGCGTTCCTTTAAACGAAATATACTCTTCAAGCGGCGAGTATCGACCCTGATTAGCCTGTGCAAATTGCACAGGCTAATCTGGGACGACACTTAACGCACATGCACTAAGACCGGTTTTCCCAGAGCGAAACTCAAATAGTGTATAGAACAATCATACCTGGTATTGCAAGGCAGTACAGAGGCATGTCATGATACTTCGCTGGTAATCTTGCCATCCAGTCGGGACCGGTCACGGGACCGGTCACCGAGTCGGAATTGGTAACAGACTTTCGCCATTTATATATACCGTATCCTAACGCAACTATGCATGCTATTTCCATGTTACGTGGAAGTATTTTACACTTTTTTTATAAATACAGCGTAGGAAATAACTTGTTGATGTCACATACAATTTTATTCGACAAAAAACACACAGACACACTTTCTTTCATTCAACCAGCCAACAATCTCGCATAATCAAAACGTAAAACAAAACATGACCATTCAACTGAATCAAAATAACATAAAGCCCCCTTTGTTTTGATAACAAAACTAATAATTACATGTATACCTATAAAGCATTGAAACAAAAGGAACAGTACCTTGGAACGAAAGTTTATACCTTTCGGATCAACATATGTTTATACATATTTTGACGTAAAACATATTAGTGTAAATCAAACAAACAAACATACGAACGAAAAAGTGAAGAAATAAATTGGTCTTCAGCTAAAGGAAGTTTTGATACAAACTTCGTGTAGCCCTAATATATTACATACGTGTTTATTAAACTGCCTTCAAGTCAGAATAGTTTTTATTTCTTCCATTTTGTTTTTTCATACGGCTTCAGGTCGTTTCCGAACTGTTTTTGAAATGTTCTTAGTTTCAGTTTGTATAAGTAGACATATCTAGATTTGGCAAACGTGACGGCTACGTCGTCCGTCTTATCGCAGTATGCAGCAGACGACGGCGTCTCTGGTAAAGCCGTAACCTTGGTAACGCCCGAATCCGGGTTCAGTCGGTATATACTTCCGGGCGTCTTAAACAAGCGCCGTTCGAGAGCCAGCGTGTACAGATAGCCCCATTTGTCGACGATTATATCTTTCGTCTGCGCCTGTAACTCGGTGTAATCTTCAACGACACTGAAGTCATTTATGCCATAAACTTTTACGTTTTCGCTGTCTGCAGCATAAAGTTTTGTTTTGTTGAGTCCAAACTTCAGAAAATTCGGGGCCTCATTGATGTTCTCCATGACAACGCGTCTCAGCTCTCCGTCGAGACCAAACACCTTGATATACACGCCTTCCATGTCCGAGGAGCAGCCGACGTACAAACAGTCGTCTCCGTCGTTGAACACCAGCCCAAGGCACTCGCCAAAGTTTTTCTCGAAGCTGATAACCGGTATTACTCGTTTAATTTGCATCACCATAGTCTTCCCGATGGAAGCAATGTATATGTAGCCATTGCTTGCAGTAAACGCCACCTCGTTAGTGTTTATTGCAGTAATGCATATCGGCTTAGGGCGTTCTTCGTCCCATTTGTTTTGTTTGGGAACTAAAAGAGTTGTAAGAGGTTTACGGGCGTAGTCCGCGCTGTAAACGCGTATCCTCGAGTTCGTAAAATCCGTAATAACAAGTTCGCCATTTGGAAGAAACGCTGACCCGCGAATACAAGCTTCAACGTCAAACTTAATTGTACCGATTTCTGTCAGCTCGGGGAACGGTCCCTGGTTGGGCGACACCATGAATGTCTTGCTGATGACGGAGACGCTGTGGCGGTTCATTTTCACCTCCTTTAAGTGGGCGTTCGCGCACGAGAGACACATGCCGATCTTGCAGTCCTGGCAGTAGTAGTCACCATTGCGCTTTCTTCCCTTCCGTTGACACCAGATACAATGAATGTCGCGGAAGGTAACATCGTCCAACAAACCGACGGGTGTGGAAAGTATTGACGGCTTGTGAGGAATAAGAGCCTCGCGAAACGCTGTCAAATCATGAGCACCACCTTCGGCCATTTTTGGATAAACGCAAAGATTTTTTTTTTAATGGAAATGTCTTTTAGCTCAAATAAGTCCGATTTAAATGACTTTATTGTTACAATACACGCATTACTGTCAGCCATGGCTAGCGGAAAGATCAGTCTTATTTAAATGCCCTTCGCGTAATATAATGCTTCATAACGGATTAAGTAACACGATCTTCTTTGGCATACAAAGTCATGTATAATAAAGAATAAAATAGATCGGATTTGATTGAAATAATAACATTTTTGTTCAGGAGTTTTAATTATTGAAATCAAATATTTAATTCCTATCATTAAAAATACATATTTAAAAAAAAATACATTTCTTTTAACTATGGTGGAACACGGGGACCTTTAAGAAAAATACGCTATCAATAAAAATCGCTATTGTTTATACCATGGTGTTGTGCAAATATTTTCACAGTTGTATTCTTTGTATATATTTATAGTATTATAGAGTTTTTTCACTTAGATATTCCGGTGTGGAGGAAGGATAGAATACAAATAAAAACTATCATTTATTGGTCGACCAGCAAAAGCTAAGTTGGAACCCTATGCCAAAGCCAGTGAATTGGGTTGTGTCGCAGGGAGCCACACGGTCGTCGAATCTCATACGGATGATGTGGTTATGTTAGCTGTTAATATATGAGTCGCGCTCTGAGAAAATGGGTTTAAATGCATGTGCGTAAAGTGTCGCCCAAGATTAGCCTGTGCAGTCCGCACAGGCTAATCAAGGATGACACTATCCGCCTAAACTGGATGTGCGTCAAGAAATCTAACGTTAAACGAAAAAGACAATACACGCGGAAAGTGTCGTCCCTGATTAGCCTGTGCGGACTGCACAGGCTAATCTTGGACGACACTTTACGCGTATGCATGAACATATTTATTAAAAAGAAATGAGCAATTATCTAGGACAACTCGATCGGCGCTTTAATATGCTTGTTACTCCGTTTCACATTCTTTTGAAATCTTAATACAACAACATAGCGCACGCATCTCACCAACAAAATCTATAGGACATATGATAATCATAATTTGTCCTTTATAGGCAGAACATATGGATGCCCAATATTTGTCCTTATTCAAAATCAAGTATTTATGCTATTTGTGTATGTACCGTATATACAAGCTACATTAATTATGCAGATATTTGGTTAAAGGAAATGTGTATGTACCAATTTTATAGGCCTCTATTTAAATGTAGAGCATACAAACCAACACAAGTATTTGAGACCAAATTTGTTTTACTGTTTTTATCACCGGCATCGTTTAAAGGGATGACTTAAGCTTAACCTTTACTTATAAATATAAAAAAAGATTACAAAGTTGATTACCCTTAATATACAGGAGGTGTTATTATAACACTATGGATTAATGGGCATTTTTGATGCAGGTGTTCCAAACGATGGCCGATCAAATGCACTAAACATTGTAAATTTAATACGCAATTAGCAATTTTCCCAACAGAATACTGGACATGTTATGTGGTCATCTTAATCCTAACTTCGCGCCAAGCCTCAGAACTATATTTGTAATGTCCAGAAGTTTTGCATTATACCTCGTAAGATGTAGATGCTCCTGTGACAAAATTGATAAGTCGCAAGTAGTGTCCCACTGGCAATTCATTACAAATTGACTAGTTCGCGTATGCTGCAATGTTTGCAGTATTCAAATATTTATTAAAGTTTCGGGGTACATATATATACACTGAAACAGACCGGATGTCAATTCGCGACAACATGCCTAACGTGGTTACCAAGCACCGTCTATTATTTCCCGAAGTAGGTCATACACTCTTTTATCGGTAGCCATCGTGTCTGTAGTGGACCCTTTAATTAGCTAAGTAAAAGTGTTCTTCTTTGTTTTTTGTATTTCCGAAGCATTTCCTCGTGTATCAGTGCATATATAATATTGTTTGTAGAACAACGAGGCGAACATTTGGCCGGATGCTCAATCCTTGGACACGGATCTTTATTTCTCCTTGGTAAATATGGCATCATCATGCTGAATGTTGTGGCAGTATTTTAATGATTATTAGAGCCGCGTAAGGCGAAAGTAGATCTTACGCCATATGGGGAGAGAGGACTCCAGACCTGCCTACGCAATCGCGCAATGTGGTCGGGAGCTACGTTGTCTGCTAAAATGTCTCTCAATATTTCGTGGTATCATTAGCGGACAGTGTAGCCCCTGACCAGACTGCACGAATGCCAGGCTGGTCTGGAGATACGCTGGCTTATAAGGCTTAAGACCCATTTTTAGTCTTGTCATACAAAATGAAACACACAACTGTGAAAATAGCAATGCATATACATGTATACTGAATTTCCAGTTGGTATTCTTGATATTTCAATATATAGATACGACAAAGTAAATAAGACATCTGGAATGACAAATTACACCGGTTTGATGATTAATGGTTCAATAGGGTAGATCCAATAGATGTTTATTTTGTATTATGTGCAATGTTTGCATTGAACTTTAAAGTGCGACGTGCTTCCGGACGAGGTCCATGTACAATATTTACCCCAGAATGACGAAGACTGCACGTGCGTTAAGATTCCTGCTGGTGAAGGAAATGATGAAGACAGGTTGACAGCACATTCTTCAGACGCCACTCATTTGAAAGTAAAATAATTTCAAATTACATATTTCTACTTCATGACTATAAAACTAAACTGAAAAAAACTATATCAAAATCAACCAGTTATAGTGCCTCTTTAAAACAATACCAATGTCTAGCAAGGGTCATGTTAATGTCGATCGTCTGCAAATTGCAGGACGGGCACATCTAAACTTTCAGTTGTTTTACTAGTTTTATCCGAGTTTAAATGAACAAATGTAAGAGCTTTTCATAATGCTTTAATGCTTACGCGATATTAATAATAATAATAATAGCAATTATACTTCTAATAATAATCACAATAGTAGTTCAAAACAATAATCATTATCATTAATATAATAACTGTAACAATAGTAGGTGTGTGGTCTCTGAATTCCTGTCACATCGAGTCTCCATTAAACACCCTAAGCGTTTTAAACACACACAAAAAAACATATAGGGATGACGCTCTTCGAAATCTATGGAATGCGATGAGGGACAAAGAAAATGCATTTTTAAAGTGCAAGGAGGGACGTAGCACGAAANAATGCTCCAAAGGCTTCCGGTGGAGTTGGCTTACTTGTAAAATCAAAACTGTGCGACCTATATGATATCCATATTGTTGATAAGTATTTTGATGGTTTTCTATGTGTAAAATTTTGTCACAAAATTACAGGTTCGGATTCTATTGTATTTACGTGTTATTTGCCTCCAGAAAACTCAAATCTTTCTATGCTTTCTAGTTACTCACACAAATATATAGTCTCAGTAATTGTGATGCTATGTTCATTGCATTGCCGCTGATTTTAATGCTGGAATTGGAAGTTTATCAGATATTTTGTTTGAATGTGATATGAAACCCACACGCACCATTATTGATAAGTCTATCAACCAACATGGTCATGAATTTATTGACTTTTTGAACGAAGCTAAATTTTGTTGTTTAACTGGTAGACTTAATACAGAACTTGATAATTTCACATCGATATCCAGGAAAGGAAAGGCGGTGGTTGATTATATTTGTTTTCCACTTGATAGATATGACTCTTGCAAAACATTTAAAGTGCTGACTATGCAATCAGTGGTTGATTCATTTCAATTGCACGGGTTAATCGGCGATGGGTCACGGCTCCCTGATCATTCTGTTTTAATAACGGAATATGCGACGGGCTATAATGATTATCGCCCTACGAAAGAGACGACCCCCAGCAAAGACCGTTATAACCTGAGAAAAATACCTTCTGATTTTATGCCCGGTGTTTTATCTCGCCGAGCGATTTCAAATTTAATTACAACTATAGAAACCAGCAGAGAAAATCAGACAAGTGTGGACTCTATCTTTTGTGATCTGTGTTCGATTATCACAACCGAAATGCGCGCGAAACTGCCAGTTATAGGCTCTACGAAAAACACGCAAAAGCGTTTTAAACACACAAACAACCATATTGGGATGACGCTCTTCAAAATCTATGGAATGCGATGAGGGGCAAAGAAAATGCATTTTTAAAGTGCAAGGAGGGACGTAGCACGAAAACAAGGCTGAGAGCCGAAGACATACTAGCGAGCAATAACTTCGATACGTTGCTAAAACAAGGTGAACGCTCATATAAACGTGCATTTGCATTTGAAATAGAAGATATGTCAACATCAAATCCGAATGAATTTTGGCGGAAAATAAAAAAGGTGGGACCGCGGAATGCAAAGACGATTCGTATTGAAATTGTAAATGAGAGTGAAACAACTGTGCGAGACGAAAACTTGGTCTTTGAAAAGTGGAAGAGGGACTTTCATAATTTGTATAACTGTGATGACACTTCTGATTTCGATTAAATTGTCTTTGACCGTTCAAAAGCACATAAACTGCTAATTGAAAATAATATGGAGGACCCTTTATACGAGCCAAACCCTGTATTGAACTCCAATATTACGCTTGAGGAAATAACCGTTATCGTTAAAAAATGGGATTTGACGAAATACCGTCTGATGTGATGAAAAACCCACTCATTCACCAGGCCCTTCAACATCTATTTCAATTGATTTTTGATACAATATTATACCGAGCGTGTGGCGGAAAGCTATTATATGCCCTATCTTGAAAGACTCTACAACATACCCTCGAATCCCAATGAACCATCGAGGAATAAGCTTGCTATCGTGTGTTAGTAAACTGTATACGTCGTTTATGAACATGAGACTGACATCATACCTTGAACAAAATGACATGCTTGCTGATGAGCAAAACGGCTTCCGTAAAAACCGGTCATGTGAGGATCATGTATTTACTTTGAACAGTACAATAAAGAACAATAAACAAGTGTTCACAGCCTATATAGATCTCCGCCGTTGTTTTGATTACACAGATCGGGATATGCTAATTTATAAACTTCTTTTGAATAAAACCGACCGAAAGCTATACAACTCTATTAAGAATATATACTCAAGCACCGTATCAACTATACGCATCAATAATAAACTTATCGACTGGTTTGATTGTGCAACTGGCGTGAAACAAGGCTGCAACCTGTCGCCGACCTTGTTTGCACTTTTCGCGAACGACCTTGTGAAAGAGGTAAATGACCTTGACATTGGTATGAAGGTCGAAGAACTTAAACTGTCAATTCTGATGTATGCAGATGATATAGTGCTGATGAGTGACTCGGAAGAAAAACTTCAAACTATGCTTGACACAGTGCATAATTGGTGTAAGCGTTGGAGAGTATTAATAAACAGCAACAAATCCAAATGCATGCATTTTCGTCAAGGTAGAACACAACGAACTACGTTTACCTTCAAAATAGGAGACACTATTCTTGAAACAGTCGACAAATACATATACCTTGGTATACTGTTCCACGAGAAAAATGACTTTACCTATTATTGTGGCACTTTAGGTAAAGCAGCTAGACGCGCATTAGTTGGAATAATTAATAAAGTGCATCATCTAAAGGACTTTGGTTTCAAAACGTTTGATAAACTATACAGCTCCTGTGTCATACCGATTATTGATTACTGCTCTTCATTTTGGGGATATAAACAGTATCAACCAATTGACAACGTCCAGCACAGAGCCATGCAATATTTCCTCGGCGTTCACCGTTTCACGCCAGTTCTCGGAATGATCGGAGACACCGGATGGATTCCACGTGTATACCGACGCTGGCTTTCCATTCTACGGTACTGAAACAAGCTCGTACAAGTGGACGATCGCAGAATCACCAAGAAAGTGTTTATTGCTGACTATAATAGTCACACGGAAAAAAGATAACTGGACAAAAGTTTTGAAAAAGGTACTGAGTACGATTGGTCTCTCAAAAGTGATAAATCTTGCACAAGCAAAAGATCAGATTAATCTGTATTATGCCAATAAATGGAGCCAGGATATTCAGCATGTTCCTAAATTAAGGACTTACCGACTTTTTAAGAATACATTCAAGACAGAGGAATACATTGAACTTAACCTTAAAAAGAATGAACGATCAATGTTGTGTCAATGAAGAATGGGTATACTGGCATTACGAGTTGAAACTGGACGATTTTTAGGAGAACCTTTAGAACAGAGGACTTGTAGATTGTGCCACGCTGATAGCATAGAAAATGAAGTACACTTTGTGTTTGACTGTGATACTTACAATGATTCACGGCGCATACACTTGGCAGATATATCACCTGAGCTGACGAACCACAATTCTATTAGTAAACTTAATATACTAATGTCTTTATGTCCACGAAAACTGGCTAAATTTATTTTAAAAGCATATTTAAAAAGACGAACTGTTATCTATGCATAGTCCTAAATGAGTATATCATCGACATCAATTCCTGTACACAATTTGTTTTCTCATATTCATATTCGTTATATATTATTTACATGCACCAGTGTTTGTGTTGCTATTGTACATATTTTGAAATATTCTTACTTACTATACTGTTTTGGTGACTTTTAGGCCCATCGGGTCGGGTGCAAAACATATTTGTTTATATATATATATATATTGATATGATGTTTTGTTATATTGCACGTGTCACGATAATAAACAATTTACTTACTTTATATGTTGAGCGAATCACAACTAAACGCGATACAAAAGTGAACTTTATGGCAGTTTTGAATCCTGTGAAGCTCATGACCCAGAGACAGTCTCAGAGACAGAGTCAGAGAGTCAGAGACCCGATCATCCTGCAACTGGCGATGATGTCAGTTGCAGGAGTATGTTCTGTTTCTATCAATAGCCTGACCCTGATTATTTCTGTTTTCTTTACCACATTATCTTGATTTGACGGTATTGATTTTATATGTAGACAATCACTTGCATTTACCTGGCTTCACTTAAAACTGCAAGTTTGCGGTATACACCTGAATCTGTTTATTATCCACAAAGCAACAATTACAACGGAATAGCTGATGCAAATGTCTTAAATTACATACATAACATTAGCAATCACGTTTTAATCTATTTACTTTGTCCGGTGGCAGAAGACTTGTACATAGATGCCGATGGTGGAGGATAACTCGACTTTGTCTACATTGCCTTTTCTCGCTTTGTTATGATGTTGAAGTTTTGATCGCAAATAGCAACTAACGGCCACCGGAAAATCTTTGCGAAACCGAAATTTCGCAACCTAAGTACCCTTTTTCTTGACGATTTGCTTCTTTGAGATAAAGTATGCAATAGAAGGCTTATTTTTGATTAATAATTGGTTATTTTTGCTTTAAAAATTCTTTTTTTTTTCACTATGAAATGTATGAGCAAAGTTGGTCCTCCCATGGGAATTTTCGAAAATCCCATTGGATTTGTCTTTTTCCCATGGTTATTTTTTTCCCGTGGGATTATTTTTCTACCATAATCGCAGATGGGAGAAAAAATCCAATGGGATTTTGGACATTTTTAAAAACGTGTTTTCTTTGCGTATTCAAGCATTTAAACTTTTTAAAGAACTGTTTAATCATTTTATGCGAAAAACAACTTATATTTTTGAGAAATAAAAAAATCCCATTTTTGAAATGGGAGAAAAAAAATCCCATGGGATTTTCTTATTTCGAGAGATTTACTCTTTGTACTTCCAGAAAAATTATATTTCATCAAGTGATGAAAAATCCAAGCGATTTCAGTGCGTTTAATCGTGTTTGAATATTTATTTTCTCCCATGGGTTTTTTTCTCCCATGGAAATTTTACTCCGATGGGATTTTTTCTCCAATGTTTTTTTCCAATGGGATTTATAGCTTGAGATAAAGGCATATACTTTAAGAACAAAATGCCTCCGAACTCTGATCGACAATAAACTCTTATCATTTTAAAGTTGGTTTGATGCAACCTTTGCTTTCCAGAAAACGACATCTACCGGAAATCAAAACGGCGTAATTCAAATTGTTTTTAAGTTTTTTTAGAGTTTCTTCGGAATAAATCGTCAAACAGTCTCAAGAGTTATGTCTCCAATTGAAGGATCGATATTTAATTCAGGTAAGATCTCTGACTAAACTTGACTTTCATTAATTTGGTGAATAATTGTCTTATTTAACGAACAACTAAAGAGAAAAGTGTTAACCCGGAAGTAAAATACTTTGCTAGGAAAACTTTTGTTGGTTACACATATGCAATTGCGGGCATATTTAAATTGTAAATATCTTCAGAAAGATCTGCAATCAGGTTCCAATATTTAATCCCTCATGATCATGATAATATTTGTATTGAAGATCTTGGCTTGGTTGACCAACTTTATTTTCAAAACAGACCACCCAGAATTATTTATTACATTATTTCAAGTGATGTATTTGGACAACCAATGGGAAAGACGAAAAAATCTTGTCGGACACGAGGTCTGATAACTTTTAAAATTTGTCGGATCTCGCCAGATTTTATCGGACGTCGTTTTTCTTTACCAAAGAATAGAAAATACCTTTTGAAGAGTTTATTTTTATTATTATGATGTATAATTATGACGTTCACAATGTTTAACAATTCTAAATACAATATCGTCGCGTAGGGTATTTTCGACGGAGGGGTATTTTCGACGATCACGCATTTTCCGGTATAAACACGAGGGTTGCGCATGCTCGGCGGAAGTCACGTGTTATTTTATTTGCATACACACACTTCATTCAACAGATGACCTAATTTAAGTGATAATGGCAATAGATACGATAAATAAACAAACTCACATTCGCACACAATAGTTTTCATCCATTTTTCTTAACTAATACTCAAATATTCCAACTAATATTTTAACATTTAAATCATTTTTATTTAATCCAAACGTGTAATTACGTCTGTTTTAAACACAGATCATTCCAGAAAAGTCATGTGATGATTTTTTGTATAAATACATAGTATAATGTTCAACAGATAACAGGTTTCAGGCAAAAGGTAAAATTGGGTGTACTTGAAGTCAAATTCTAGTATGATATTAAACACTTGCAAGCTGTCCTACCCAACAATATTCTATAATACATTTTTATTTAATTTACGCCATGATATGACATTTTGTGACAGATTTAATTAATGAGTGCACTTGACAATTTTAGCAACCATTGTTAAAGGTTTGAATGATAGACACATGTGTCAATCGAGATTTTACATAAGAATATTAAAAGATCACATGAGAGCAATAAGAAACTGGATATTATGAATATTACACTACACAATTTTCAAATTATATCGATATTCCAGTTGAAAATGTATTATACAAGTTTCCATGAAATGTGAAACGGGTTGCTTACTTTTTTGTGGTGTATAAGTGAGTTGATTGTGACCGTCGAAAATACCCTACTGTATGTACAGAACATGCGCATTGAGTGACTTACGTTTTGTGTAAGGGTAAACACACCTTAACTTGGAAACAGTTGTTGTTGTTTTTTGTAAACTTTTGTTGGTAATATATTTGTTCTGAATAACCATCATTTATTTTATGTTTATTTTTGCATTTTTATGAGAATTAATCAATAAAATCCTTACACCGTCGAAAATACCCCACACCAGGATACAATTAAACACTTAATGAAAACCCGTTCTATGAAGACATTTGGAAAAACTTGATCTAAAGTTAAGGAAGTCAAGATGGCGACGTCCGTGCCGAGAAAAGTATTGTTCGCCGTTTTATACCCTTTATTTAAAGTTGTTAAATTTTAAATGCCGCTTACTTTCCAGCCATATCATGATATCAGTAAGAAAGTGATTAGCGTTTATTTTATTCGTTTCATATCTCGACTTGACTCGCTACGAATTTTATTCGCGGGAGCTGTAATTTTGTGATCCCGCTAAGAAATTCCGTAGCAAGTAAAGTTGATATATAAAGCGAATATTAGTACGAATTAAACGCTAATCACTTTCTTGCTGATATGGCTGGGAAGTGAGCGGCATACACAAATTAAAAAAAGTAATAAAGGGTATAACACGGCAAAAATTGCTTGTCTCGGCACGGACGTCGCCATCTTGACTTCCTTTAGATCAACACGTGATTACCCCCCGCTGACTTATACTGTTCACACAAGATAAAAAATATGAATTGAGAATGTAAAAACTGTGTATTGAGTCTATTGAATATTGGCAATGNAAAATGGTTTCCGGATGATAACTCAAGAACGCTTGGGCCTAGGATCATGAAACTTCATAGGAACATTGATCATGACTTGCAGATGACTCCTATTTATTTTGAGGTCACTAGGTCAAAGGTCAAGGTCACAGGTCAAGGTTACTGGAAATAGGAAAATGGTTTCCGGATAATAACTCAAGAACGCTTACGCCTGGGATCATGAAATTTCATAGGGACATTGGTCATGACCGGCAGATGACCCCTATTGAATTTCAGGTCACTAGGTGAAAGTTCAAGGTCACAGTGACCTTAAGCAGTAAAATGGTTGACTGGAAATAGGAAAATGATTTCTGGATGATAACTCAAGAACGCTTACGCCTTGGATCATGAAACTTCATAGGGACATTGGTCGAGAGTTGTTGGCTGCGAACTATTGTAGTTTGTGTCAGCTATCTCCAAAGCGAGATCCGACACAAGTTTCCTGGCTTCTTTTTTGCTAACGTTATAAACGTTGGTTAAATGTTTTGAAACATAGCTCCTTCTGATGAACTTTGATTTGCAACCAGTTATCACACATGTAAAATGTAGTAAGTCCCTTCCATGTTTCTCCTTAATATGGTGATTCAAATTCCATTTATTGGAATATGATTGTCTGCACGAATCACAATTAAATTTTTCCGAATCAATTGTCAAATTGAAGCATGTACAGTAGATACACATCTTATTTGTTGAACGGCTAATGAGAAATTACCGCACCAGAATTAAATTGTGCATGAGTTTCATGGTTCGCTGAAGAGTCAGGTTAATAGACGAAAACATACTCTTCATGCTGGTCCTCGTCCTGACGTCATCAATGATGATGACGTCATCACTATCATCGGCCTGACAGACATCCTTGTACCTAGGCTCTGCTTTGTCGTCGGCAACCCAGCCATCATTGACCGTATCCTGATTACTGGTTCATTAAAATCCTCGTTGTCGGCAAACTTGCTATCGTTTACCGTATCCGGTTCACTCACAAATGCTGCAGCCCCGTTTTCATCCTGGCTTATTGAAACAGTGTTTGTATCACAATGTTCTTCCTGCGAAATAGTCCCATCACTCATTGCACTTCCAGTTTCATCACCGCACTGCACATTTGATTCAGTATTGTCACATGTAATATCATCAAAAACAGTCTGCACAGTAATCCCCGTAGGTGCGTCTAGCTCTTCCAATGCTTTTAGGTAATCTTCAAAATCTGGGATGGCTTCCAGACTTACATCATCAACACACGCTGATTGTGTCTTGTTCGCTGTATGTTTAACCGGAAAATAAGACCCATATATATATATAATGATCTAAACTCCCTGCCGTTATTACCAACTAAGTCATAATAGTCGAACCACGTGGGCGTCTTAAAGTATCAACGGTTATTTTTAAATTTGTAAACAGTAATTTTTACTTTTCTGTCCGGAATTAAAAGATGACACATCAACATGGTCAACATCAATGTCCAATGTTTCAACAGCTGAAGATTGTTGTTTCCGCTGCTGAAACTGCTGCTGCTGGGCACAAGAACTTTCTTCTATATTTCCAGTCACTAATCACTCAAAGAAGCTTTCATCCGAAGTAATATCACTGTAATAAGTGTCACCCCACTCTCTTTCTTCATCATCAATCGAGCACATCCACTTAATTGTTTCGCTCTAGAGGCACTATGTCCATGTTCCCGTTCCAGATGACCCCTTATTTGAGATGTTTCAGGATGAATTTAAACATTATGCATCTCAATATCATGACAAAAAGTAACTGTTAATTCCAGGACGGAATAGTCTCATAAATCTCAGTGCTTAATATTATGAACTCGTTATATTGTTTTGGTCAAGATATTCATAGTGAATGGATTTATTTTGTGTTCAGATCTGTTAAGTTTAATTTATTATATTTAATTTATTTATTTAATTTATAATTATATAAACAATATTTAAAATAATAAATGAAAACAATACTTCATAGAAACAATACTAAACAGGAAGCGGCATTTGTCAATCTTACCGCCTTTCAATTTCGATGAAATTTCTGCTGGCAACCAGTCTCCCTTGCCTCTCATTCTTTTCGCAACTACCTTGTCCCCGATCCTCAGGTATGACTATAAATTAATTAAATTTAGAACTAAAATGATACAGAAGGTTATATATATAAAATGGTTGAAAACCACGGCATACTAATAGATATTTTGATTGTTGTTTTTTTTTTTATCTAATATACACAGAGCATCATAGTATAGATTACAAATTTAAGTTAAAATATAAATAAACATAAATTTGCAATGTGTGTTAACAATCATCAAAATCATGCAGTGAAAATCTTTCTGTGACTTAATGCCAACCATATGGGTCATAAAGCAGGTTGTGATGCAGTGTGATCTTTGAATATGACTTTGAAATAATATGTAGACACACTGCAAATTGATTATTTGAATTACATAAAATTAATTCTTTCTTGCAAACACAATTAATCAAAGAAAATAACTTATTCATAAAAAAGGAATACATATCATTAACTTTTCTAATAACATCTAGGCTGACAAACAAAGTATATGCTTTATTAAAACAATATGGAGTTAACCCTTTGAGCGCTGGAACCGGATTTTAAAGGCCTTTGCAAACAGTTTGGATCCAGATGAGACGCCACAGAACGTGGCGTCTCATCAGGATCCAAACTGTTTGCTATTCTGATAGTGGTCTTTGAAAAAAAGTGAAGAAAATGTTGATTTTAGAAATTCAGCAGACGACATTTTAGCAGACAACAAATTTCCCAGCATGCAAAGGGTTAAATAGTTTAGGTTCTGTTTAATACAAAAATTCAAAAATACTTTCTTTTTCTTCAGTGTCTGCATTAGTGTTCTCGCAGGGGCTGGCCTCTCCACTTGCGTCTGCATTAGTTGGCTGGCAGGGGCTTGCTTCTCCTCTTGCGTCTGCATTAGTGTTCTGTCAGGGGCTGGCTTCTCCACTTGCGTCTGCATAAGTGTTCTCGCAGGGGCTGGCTTCTTCACTTGCGTCTGCATTAGTGTTCTCGCAGGGGCTGGCTTCTCCACTTGCGTCTGCATTAGTGTTCTCGCAGGGGCTGGCTTCTTCACTTGCGTCTGCATTAGTGTTCTCGCAGGGGCTGGCTTCTCCACTTGTACCATCAGTTCGGGTTCCTGAATACGGTAAAATCAAGTAAAAATTGCTTGTAGGATGTTCACCTCTTTCAGAATTTGCAGTCCAGTGGTCGCCGACAATCTTTCCAGCTCCATCAACACGTGTTGTAGTTGACATTTCCAGTCCTTCAGCTCCATTATTTGTATGATTCCTTTGTCCATGGGTTGTATCACTGATGTTGTGTTTGGAGGTAGAAATTGTAGTTTGATGTTGGTGAGTGTGATGTTAGGGTGTGATGGTGCATTGTCGATGAATAATATGACGTGTCTTCTTGCATGTCCCATCCGCCAGTCAAACCACTTTAGCCAGTCTTCAATTATTCGGGTTGTCATCCACGCCTGCTTGTTGTTGTAGTATTGTATTGGCAATTTATGGGGAGTTACTGACCCAAAACATCTTGTTTTTTACCCGATGATGATTGGGGGCAACTTCTCTCCTGTTACTGACGCACACAATCCCACAGTGATCTGCTCCTTTGCCATTTTCCTGCCAGCACATGTCTCTCCTTTCTTGAAGAACGTCAAACTGAAAATACAAAAAATATAATTTTGTAATATAAAACATTATTCATTTATTTATGTGTTTTATTATTAACCCTCCAGTCTATACTGGGAGACATATTGTTTTTGCCCTTTCTGTTTGTTGGTTTGTTTGCACAAACTTTAACATTGGCCATCTCTTCTGCAATTTTGAAGATAGCAACTTGATATTTGGCATGCATGTGTATCTCATGGAGCTGACCTTTGAGTGTTGAAAGGTCAAGGTCATCCTTCAAGGTCAAATGTCAAATATATGGGTCAAAATCGCTCAACAGGGGACATAGTGTTTCACAAACGCATCACTTGTTTTCTTTTTTTCTTACCTTGTACTTTGTTTGTAGAACAATCCTGTTTCATCCATGTTATAGATGTCACCTGGTTGGAATCCTTTGCATATTGTCGTAAGTTGCTTCTTCCAGTCGTCCACTACCTTAGCATCCACTTCTGCTCTTTCACCCGTCTGTGTTTTAAATACAATGTTGTGGCGTCTAAAGAATGAGTCGATCCACCCATTTGATGCTTTCAATGATGCTAATCCCAATTCAGAGGCAAACTTGAGCGCCCATTCTTTCAGGAGTGGTCCTGATATGTTGACATGGCGCCCAGTAGCATCTAGGAACCACTTGTGTACAGGGTCGTTCAAAAAATATTAAGGTCTTAAAGGGACCTTTTCACAGATTTTGGCATGTATTGAAATTTGTCATTATATGCTTTAAATTGATAAATGCAAACAATGGAACTAAATAGCTTCAGTAAAAAACAATAATAAAATTTAGAAAGAAAAAAAAGTAATCCTCAACTGGGTTGGAACTTCTGATCCTTGGAGTAAAAGTCTAGCACTTAATCCACTCTGCCATCCCAGCTCATATAGTGAGTAGTGTATTTTATACTTTATGTAAGCAATCCTTGTAATGTCGCAAAATATAACGATAACAATATAACTAGATTGTTTTGCGTTTGTAGCGTTTTATAATTTTCAGGTTTTTAAATCGTCAAAAGATACATATAATGGATGATTTCGAGCATAGCAAATGTTCCATATTTAATAGTAACTGTTTCCTTGCAAATATCATAACTGCAACGAAAATTTGCAAATCTAGAACATTTTTTTTCAATTTTGTCAATTTGGCAAAAAATAAAAAGGTCCCTTTAATGGAATGTTTGAAATCACATTGTATCCAACATAGACAAGTGGTCTTGAGTTGATTATTGATTCAACTTCCTTTAACATCGTTTGCATCTGCATCATTGTAAGCAACTTTCTGCCAATTTTTTTCTAATTGACTTTTTCACTAAACCCACAAGTCTTCTGTAGAAACCTCCAATCCACAGTGCAAACCTCCCATCCACAGTGCAAACCTCCCATCCACAGTGCAAACCTCCCATCCACAGTGCAAACCTCCCATCCACGGAGCAAGTTCAACGTTTAACTTCCAAGGTCCTGCATTTGCTATATAACTGTGCACATCTTTACTTTCGTGTATTTGTTTCCAAACAAGCTCTAATACATTACTAGCTGTTCAAAATTGCATGGCGTTGTCACTAATTATATCACAAGGTGTCTTTGTGAAATTCTGTTGTAGTCATGTCATATACTAGTTCAAGGTAAATTGCACGTGTTACAAGACATGCAAATGAACAAATCCACACTGGAAGTTATGGCCACTTGTATATTTATGCCCCCACCCCCCTTTTGAAGATGAGGGGGTATATTGTTTTGCTGGATGTCGGTCAGTCTGTCCGTCGGTCTGTTGGTAGACCAGTTTGTTTCCAATCAATAACTTGTGATCAGATTGACTGATTGACTTGATACTTCACATGTACCTTGGCCTAAGACAGTAGATGAGCTGGATTGAAATTGGGGTCACTAGGTCAAAGGTCCAGGTCACTGTCACAAAAAGTGTGAAAATTGTTTCCCATCAATAACTCGTCAACAAATTGACTGATTAGCTTGATACTTCGCATGTGCATTTGCCTTGGACAATATATAACCCCTATTAAAAATTGGGGTCACTAGGTCAAAGGTCAAGGTCACGGTTACAATAAGTGTGAAAATCGGGTCCGATCAATAACTTGTCAACCATATGACAGATTGGCTTGATACTTCACATGTGCATTGGCCTTGGACAGTAGATTACCCCAATTGAAATTGGGGTCACTAAGTCAAAGGTCAAGGTCACTGTCACATTAAGTGTGAAAATCAAGGCCCTGTTTGGGGGGCATATGTCTCCGACCGCGGAACTCTTGTTAATATAAAGTGGCCCTAAATAGTCAAGTCCTACAAGAAAAAAAGACTATATATAGCTTCTGTCAATCTGCCTTTCGGTAGGGGACACATAGGAGGCATTTTGTGAGCACCACCTTCAAAACAACGACACACAAAGCATGATTTTAACACGGATTGGATAACTGCTCGGCTGTGTGGGATTCAAAACCTTAATTTAATTGCGGAAGTTGTTTGTATAATACCGCTATGTAAAATGTCCCTATGAGTCTTTTCTTTCCATCACAAGTTTGAAGCATGTACTGGTACCAACTCATGATTGAAGAAGTGTACTGACTACTTATAAAACTGGTACTCCAGTTTGAGAACAACATCGCTGCAAGATACCAAAGGTTTGTTCTCACCTATGTTAACAAATTGGGCTGCAGAGGTCTGAGCCTGCTCCTTCGTGTACTCTTTTAGGCTTGCTTCCATAGCCCCCATACTTCTCTTGAATGCATCATCATAGGAGGCCAAGGTGACCTTATTTTGAACTTCAATGTTTTTCAGCCTGTCCACCTTATCATGCAGGCTTGTGATGTCCAACGCATTTGATCCCAGAGTTTTGAGGGACTGAAAGACCATGTGCCAAATAAATCTGGAGGATCTATATGAGCTCCGCTCTGGAAAATGGGGCTTTATGCATGTGCATTGATGTTGTTAAGGTAGAATTATTGGATAATTTGCACACTCACTAAGACATGCGTTTTCTAGCCCTTTACAACGTACAATACCGCAAGCTTCTATAAACAAGCCAAGGTGAAAATTATTCTTTTTATACGCCCGTATAAAATACGGGACGTATTATGTGAAACCCCTTGGCGGGCGGCGGGCGGGCGGCGGGCGGAAGGCATCACTTTGTCCGGACTCTAATTCAAATTGTATTCATCCGATCTTCACCAAACTTGGTCAGCAGTTGCATCTAGTTGATATATAGGCCAAGTTCGAATATGGGTCATGCCGGGTCAAAAACTAGGTCATAGGGTCAATTAGTGCATTTTCAACGGCGCCACTTTGTCCGGACTCTAATTCAAATAGTTTTCATCCGATCTTCACCAAACTTGCTCAGAAGTTGAGTCTAGACAATATCTAGGCCAAGTTGGAATATGGGTCATGCCGGGTCAAAAACTAGGTCATGGGGTCACTTAGTGCATTTCAAGGATTTCATGGTGTCCGCTCTCTAAATGAAGTAGTTTTCACCCGATCTTCACCAAATTTGGTCAAAAGTTGTGTCTATATGATATGTAGGTCAGGTTTAAATATGGGTCATGCCGGGTCAAAAACTAGGTCACGAGGTTACTTAGTGCATTTCAAGCATTTAGCATGGTGTCCGCTCTCTAATTGAAGTAGTTTTCATCTGATCTTCACCTAATTTGGTTACAAGTTGTGTCTAGATGATATGTAGGTCAAGTTCGAATATGGGTCATGCCCGGTCAAAAACGAGGTCACATGGTGCATTTAAAGCATTTAGCATGGTGTCCGCTCTCTAATTGAAGTAGTTTTCATCTGATCTTCACCAAATTTAGTCAGATGTTACATCTAAATGATATCTAGGTCAAGTTCAAATATGGGTCATGCCAAGTCAATAACTAGGTCTTGAGGTCACTTAGTGCATTTCAAGCATTGAGCATGGTGTCCAAAACCTTCGAACGGGCGTATCTTGTGACAGTTTGGCACTCTTGTTGTTTTATTTAATGGCTTCAAACACATCACTAAAGCAATTAATTTGCAAATGTATTCACATTTTTCATCCGCTGTGATATGGCTTGTTTTGCAAACCCTTTTCTGTAGCTTTCTTTTAAACCTTATTGATAAAACAGTTACTCTTAGCAAAGAGCTATCAATATACAAAGATAAGCGTCATCGGGTTATCGCGGACTTTCGCCCAGGGACGAGATTTCAGTCACATGACCAATGGCTAGGTACAACGAATATTTCGTCTGTATTGGATCGTCAGTAAGGTGTCGATTGATTCGCAAAATATTAACGGTTATCAACTCAAATGAACGCAACATGCTGGTGTATTATGGTTTTGGTGGTACAGAATGCTTTATATAATTATATTTAATTCTTATTTGAAAGGAGCAACTGTCCGCCCTGTCAAAACATCGTAGGAGCGATTGTCCGCCCTGTCAAAAGATCGTAGAAGTGACTGTCTGCCCTGTCAAATTTAGCGTAGGAGCGATTGTCCGTGGGAGTGATTGTTCGGATACCTAAATTATAACATTTCCTTAAACCAAGCCTTTCCTTATAGTAACATGAAACTGCAACAAAATAAGTCCAAAATTGACCAAATCTATCCTTAAATAGCAAAGTAACAGAAAAAGATGTCCAAGCTGTTTTTACAGTCTTCACTTTTCAATATTTATCTGTCCGAAGTATATGTCTTACATGAAGAGATATTCAAGTGTGTACTAGATAAAGTAGGGGCGGAGAACTGCCCCCCCTGTCAGAATTAAGTAGGTGGATAATTGCCCCCCATCAAATCTGTAGGGGCGGAGAACTGTCCCCCAGTGTCAACTTCAATTAGCATAAAACCTTGGGCATCAGCAATCAATTACTTATGGCGATTACGTTGACATATAAGTTATAAGTTTCGTAGTGAAAACAACACTTACGGGTAATTTTACGTTATCGCCGTACACATTT
The DNA here is from genome assembly GCA_007657795.1 of Dreissena rostriformis. Lineage (NCBI taxonomy): Eukaryota > Metazoa > Mollusca > Bivalvia > Myida > Dreissenidae > Dreissena > Dreissena rostriformis. The sequence goes on along the minus strand of VMBQ01004396.1, from coordinate 1,356 downwards.
TATTCAGTAACAATTTAATTTCAGTACAAGTATATTTCCATTTATCGAACTGAATAACAAAAATTGTCTAGAGCCATGTGATTATATTATTTAAGGCCCTTTGTACACATCTGCACCATTCACTATACATGAATGCCATGTAAAAGTCATGTTTTAATAAGAGCGCGAAACATAGTCCAGTTCCACACAGGAAAAGCGTGCGTGTAAATACTGACCATGTGTCGCAACTAAATATAGACGTGCAACTCAGTACATGTAGTACTTATGAGGAAAAATTACATCAGAATTAATATACATTATAGTAAGATAGTATTGACCCATGGAAAAAAAACAACGTAAATTTACGAATAAAAAATTAAATTCAATAGGCAAAGCAAAGGCAATAAGTTAGCTGACTTGAAGAAAAAAGTGAAGTGAAGTCAAATTTATAATCAATTCATTTATGTTGTTTATTTAATTGATGTGACATACAAAATTACATACATATATACACACATTACATACATACATACTTTAGTGGGTCCAGTGGTAGGATGCTGGTCTAGGGATCGAGAGGTCCCTGGTTCGAATCCCACATGGGGCACTGGATTTTTCTGAGCAAAAAATTAATCCCACGCTTGCTCCTCTCCGACCAGGTGTATAAATGGGTACCTGTGAGGGAAATAAGTCAATGTGCCGTGGCTGCCTGGTGCGNTGGGATTCAAAACCTTAATTTAATTGCGGAAGTTGTTTGTAAAATACCGCTTTGTAAAATGTCCCTATGAGTCTTTTCTTTCCATCACAAGACGTGTGCATTGATGTTGATAAGGTAGAATTATTGGATAATTTGCACACTCACTAAGACATGCGTTTTCTAGACCTTTACAGCGTACAATACCGCAAGCGTCTATATACAAGCCAAGGTGTTGGTGAAAATTATTCTTTTTGTTTTATTTAATGGCTTCAAACACATCACTAAAGCAATTAATTTGCAAATGTATTCACATTTTTCATCCGCTGTGATATGGCTTGTTTTGCAAACCCTTTTCTGTAGCTTTCTTTTAAACCTTATTGATAAAACAGTTACTCTTAGCAAAGAGCTATCAATATACAAAGATAAGCGTCATCGTCATGTAAAAGTCATGTTTTAATAAGAGCGCGAAACATAGTCCAGTTCCACACAGGAAAAGCGTGCGTGTTAATACTGACCAAGGGTCGCAACTAAATAAAGAAGTGCAACTCAGTACATGTAGTACTTATGAGGAAAAATTACATCCAAATTAATTTACATTATAAAGATAGTATTGACCCATGGAAAAAAAAAACGTAAATTTACCAATAAAAAATTAAATTCAATAGGCAAAGCAAAGGCAATAA
>VMBQ01004395.1:46919-73787 GCA_007657795.1 Dreissena rostriformis | reverse complement strand
TTTGTTTTTTTTCAAAGCGGCGCAGTAGGGGGCATTGTGTTTCTGACAAACACATCTCTTGTTTTTCTTTCTTTTCTTTTTGGAAAGTTTATAAATGACCACACACCCACACTATACACACCTCTCCACCCCCACCCCTTCCCCATTTTTGATTGAAGTATTGTGATAGGTCCTTTCACCTCTAAAAAGCAAAAATAGATGAGCGGTCTGCAACCGCTAGGCGGTGCTCTTGTTTTTATATTGATATGTGTCTTAATGTATCAGAATTACCGGTACATTAATGTGACCATGTTAAGACAAATTATTACAATTGTAATTGTGAGTTTACTTTTTTCAAAACAATTTTGTTGTCAGATTCTGAATCGACAATGGCTCCGAGAAGACCGGAGCTGAATATTCTGGTGCTCAGCGCTCTAGTACCTGGGACCATATACAGGTAGTAGGAGTGGCATAGTACCTGGGACCATATACAGGTAGTGGGAGTGGCATAATACCTGGGACCATATACAGGTAGTGGGAGTGGCAAAGCTCCCGTGTTGAAAGCTTTTTAAACTTCAATTTAAACTGATTATTTTTAAGTGACAATCGTTTTGTAGATATGTTGTCCATTTTTCCACAGTTGGTCCCTGCGTTGATCCCTGCTCAAGGTGTGTTCTCAAGACCTTTTCAAAAACACCAAATACTGGTTCCACAAATACTGGTTCCTCCCAGTAAATGATCTCAAGAGTGTCTCTATTAGCAAATGAGTTCAAGTACATTGGTTTAACCCTTTGCATGCTGGGAAATTTGTCGTCTGCTAAAATGTCGTCTGCTGAATTTCTAAAATTAGCATTTTCTTCAATTTTTTTCAAAGAAATTTCAGAATAGCAAACAGTTTGGATCCTGATGAGACGCCACGTTCTGTGGCGTCTCATCTGGATCCAAACTGTTTGCAAAAACCTTCAAAATCCGGTTCCAGCACTTAAAGGGTTAAACCAACCTTACTTGTTGATTCCTTTTATTTACCTGTTACATCTTATATTATTAAAGTAACATTGCAAATTTATGATTGTTATTCCAGTCATTGTCACAAAAAAGGTAATTCCACTTTGTGTTCTCTTGAAACATTGACAACTTGAAAACTTCTTATCAACTAAGCTCTTAACTGCCTGGAATGTTACTGGATGAATAAATCAAAACAAAATACCAAACCATTAAAGGAGAGAAACTCTATAAGAATTATTTCTTCCGTTTCAATCCTTTTCTGATATCTTTTGTATTGTGTATTTTGATATATTGTACTTGCCAAAGGAATAAATATGTTTAAAATAAACCATTCTGGTAACAGAAATTTCAGCCAAAAGGAAGTTTATATTTAAATGTATACAACTCTGACTTCCAGGGACGTGTTAAGACGGGGCTTGCGGGACCATATCTTCCTGCCAGACAGCAACAAGTTTGATGCCATACTGACAGGATGTGTAATCGATATTGACTTCGATGGGGAGAATGAGATACTCATTGGAACATATGGTCAGGTATACATCAGCCTCATTCAGGAAAAATTTGGGTCTGATGCATGTATATAAAGTGACATCCCAGATTAGCCTGTGCAGTGCGCACAGGCTTATCTAGGACGACACTTTCTGCTTTTATGGAATTTTTTGTTTGAATGAAGTCTATCCGAATCGAAAAAATTCAGCTCAGGCGGAAAGCATTATCCCTGATTAGCCTGTGCAGACAGCATAGGCTAATCTAAGACAATGCTTTTTTTGCACATGTATATAGCCCTGTTTTACCAGAACAGATCTCATATGGTCAGGTATTTTTTTTAAGTGCACTCACTACAAAGTGTACAAAGGTAAAAAGGGAACTTAAAAGTGTACATGGGTAAATAAAAAGTGCACTGCAAAGTGTACATAGGTCAAAAAAGTGCATAACAAGGTGTACATTGGTAATAAAAAGTGCACTAAAAATTGTTCATAGCTAAAAAAAAGTGCACATACAAATGCACAAAGGTAAAAAAAAATAATACAAAGTGTACACAGGTCAAAAAAGTGCACTTCAAAGTGTACATAGGTAAAAAAAGTGCAAAACAAATGTACAAAGGTTAGAAAAAAATTAATACAAAGTGTACACAGGTAAAAAAAGTGCACTACAAAGTGTACATAGGTAAAAAAAAAAAGTTCAATACAAAGGGAACATAGGTCAAAAAAGTTCAATACAAAGTGTACATAGGTGAAAAGTGCACTTTAAAGTATACATAGGTCAAAAAAGTTAAATACAAAGTATACATAGGTCAAAAAAGTGCACAACAAAGTGTACATAGGTCAAAAAAGTGCACTACATAGTGTACATAGGTCAAAAAAGTTCAATACAAAGGGTACATAGGTCAAAAAAGTCTAATACAAAGTGTACATAGGTCAAAAAAGTGCACGTCAAAGTATACATATGTCAAAAAAGTTCAATACAAAGTGTACATAGGTCAAAAGAGTTAAATACAAAGTGTACATAGGTCAAAAGAGTTAAATACAAAGTGTTCATAGGTCAAAAGAGTTAAATACAAAGTGTACATAGGTCAAACAACTGGAGGACCATTCCAGTCATACTTTTATTCCATAAATAAATGGATACAAGTAATTCATTTTAGAAGTAATTACATTTTTAGGGAAATTAATAAATATACAATATTGATTCTTTGAGTTAATGGCTAATAAGACCCACATAATAAGTTTTTTTTTTCTGTCAAAGCAAGGGAATATGATACCTTTTCAAAACATGGTCATTACAATACTGTTCCAGGAAGTGTTAGCGTACAAACTCTCTGCGACCAAACCACACAGACTAAGAAAGTCCTCCTCCAACCCTGAAAACACTATTGACCTCACAACATCCCTTCCTGAGGCTCAACTGCGCCACTTTGCAGAGAAGAACGACTACTCCACAACCCAGAAACTCGACATTGATTCCCGTCTCTTCAGATCACAAGAGGACATTCCGTCATCTGTGACCTCAGAAAACGACTACTTGCCACTGTCCACGTCCAAGAACACCGTGATACCCAACAGTCACTACTTGCCCCGGGTCCAGTCGGCAAGGTCATCGCCCTCTAAGGATGCCATGGGCGAGGCGAGTTGTCGGTTGCTATGGCAACGCAGTTTCCCGTACCCGGTGATGGGCATTAACTGTCTGGACATCATGGGGGATGGAATGGAGGACCTGGTGATCGTGACCTTGAAAGGGCTCCATATACTGCAGGTAGTATAGGCAGTGGGGTTATTAGAGTCGTGTTCTGAGAAAAGTGGGCATAATGCATGTGTGTAAAGTGTCGTCCCAGATTTGCCTGTGCAGTCCACACAGGCTAATCAGGGAAGACACTTTCCGCCTTAATTGGATTTTTGCTAAGAGACTACATTTAAACCAAAAATGTCATAAAGCGGAAAGTGTCGTGCCTGATTGACTGCACAGGCTGATCTGGGACGACACTTTATGCACATGCATTATGCCCAGTTTTCTCAGAACACGACACAGATGACATCATGTTCCTGGGCCAATATTCACAAAGCTCCTCAGGGAAATCTTAACTTAAGTTGTACTTAAGGGAGAATTCGAGATCAAGTTTTCTGTAAGAAATCTGGTGTGTTCTGCTAACAAACGGTTTAAATATTACTCACCGTTGTAATATTAACTTGTTTAAAACATATAAATGTAAAAAAAATAACCCAGCCAGAGACTTGAGGAATGTCATGAATTCAAGAGATTTCCTAGCTTTGTTAATACGGGTTATGGCTTTAACCTATTGCCCAATTTTTTTTATTTTTTTTTCTAAAATAGATGTATGCATGAACACATTGTAATAAAATGAAATCACTTAGAAGGGACTCATTGCCTGATGGTCAGATCAAAAAAAGGAAAATACATATTTTAATAACATGCAAGTGCACACTTAAATCAGGTGTAGTATTTGGTAAAGTCATTGTTGTTTAATCAGGAAAACAAGGAATAGAAAGTGTGAAAAAATTGCAGATATTTGGAGAAAGTCCCAGTCGAATACCTAATTTAGAGATAGAGTGAGATTTCTACATCTGTCAATGAAATATACAGTGGAGGACACTATTGGATAACATTCTATACAATTGTTGATGGTTTTAAGTGAGTAATAATGTGATGATGATATGGTAAGCTTTTTCAGGAAAGAAGGCAATATGCCCACATTCCACATATAACACATGGTATAACTTCAAAAAATGTACATTTTTATGCACATCTTGAATGCAGATCTTCTTGGGTCCCGGACTGCAAATCTCAACTTCAAATATTGACTTGTCAAACTGCTTACATATGAGCTTCGATTTTCATTAGCTAAATTTATTGTAAGGAAAAAGATAAAAAGTTAAATCTTGTGGCATATTTAAAGTGAAAATAAAGACAAAATGTTATGAGTTCATGTCTTGTGGCCTGCTCACATCACAAGATTAGATAAATTGTTCGAGATTTGAACCTGTAACCTGTCCATGTCAGTGTGAACTGTAACCCGTCCCTGTCACGGTGAGTACTCTCCCTTCTGAGCTTACCGATTTGACACAAAACGTAACGTGATTAAGTTCATGCCATGACCCATACAAGTATGTTTCGTTGGTGTATTGTAGCCTGACCTAGGCGAGGTTGCCAATGTGGTGCTGGATCGTCTGCGTCTGCTTGGTGACCAGCTAGAGGCCAGGGAATCTGACAGTTACCATGGTAACTTTTGTGTTTCAATCAAAACTTATATTTTGTTCCACCTTTCTGGACTTAAAGTAAATTGTTTTGATTTTACCATCTTTGTGCCTGTATTTACCATTGACATTTAAACTCGGAGAATAAAGGTGCAAATACAACACTTAATAAGCAAATTAGGGCTCTTCCCCTTTCTAACCTCTGCATGTATCGAAGGATTTCTAAACTAAGAGATGTTGTGTCAAGCGCTAGAACCCTTTGGTTTATTGTCAAGGTCATACCTTCAGGTCAAAAACATCACTTTATTGTCACCATACAGTTTGTCTGCTATCTTACATCAGCCTGCATTAAAAGATTTTGAAATTACTTGACACCAAGGTTAACTTAACTTATGTAGGACATTGTGCCATACATAAGAAGTGCATGGGCTGCCTTAAGTTTCATATTTTGAGGTCATAATTCAAAATATAGCACATAATTGTCAAAATACTGCTTGTTCAAAATGCTGTATTTATTAAAAGCCTTCATGCAATTGAGAAGTTAGAAATATTGTGGTACATATGTTAGACAAATAAGGTCTGTTGTGTGAAAGCTGGCTACTAAAATGGTCATGGTCCTACTTTAGGGTCATGGTCAAAACACAGTGCTTTATTGTTAAAATCCTATAACTCTTTAAACATTGTATGTATGTAGGTGATTACAAACAAGGTGATATGATTTAATGATTGTTATACATTAAAGAAAGCAACTAAATAAATCCCCAAATATTGGTTTCACAACATAAGATTTTCCCTCCCTAAAGAACAGGGAACCTTACCCCCATTTCAGAAAAAAGGGCTGGCGACATTGATGTTGTAATGGGGGATAAATATTCTACAGTAATGTCAGCATCCTTCAAGGCATTGATTAGACACAATAATTTATGAACTTTACCTTTTAATTGTGACCTTGAACTTTTACAAGGGATCATGTTACTTACGTAGTTGTATGTTACACATATTATTAATAGGTAATAGTAATCACAACAAATATTAAATAACTCCCAGAAAAAATCATGACCTTTGACCTTGAATTGTGACATTGACCTTTCATCAAGGAGCGTGGGAGTTGTATGGGACACATTGTCAGGTCATGGGAATAATAATCGTTTACAAGTTATATATCAAAATGCAAACAGGTTTTTACAAGTTTACGAGCAGACAAAATCGGGACATACTACTCACACACCCAACCACCAAAGAAAGGAAGGTGCAACTCTGATATGCACTCCTTAAGAGGCATAATTAAAGCCCAATTCTGTATAATGTATCCTTGAACAATCAAACATTAGACAATCAGCAAGGAAGAGAAATCAAGGTAACTGGTTAACCCTTTGAGCACTGGAACCGGATTTTGAAGGCCTNGTTGTCTATACAGGTCTGTAAATCTTCCATTTTATCGATAACATAGGAATAAATTACATGGCAAGCTAAGAAAGAGGAACACAAAATCCGTATTTAAATTAACATTGGCGTATACACTAACAAAAATTATTTTACTGTTATTTACCATTTATTTTAACAACGTCCCGTATCGTCAACAAACTGTGGATAGACACCGTAACCATTGTAGTTATGACGCCGTATCGCATTGTTGTACAGACACACCTTTCATTGTAACGTAGTTCAGCGGGAGTGTATAAAGTCCCAGAATTTAAACTTACCAAATTTATGTCAAAAACGAAAGTACGGTTGATATTCAAATGCATTATTTTTCTCTTTCCGGGATATTGTTTTAGTATGTTGATGCTGCATTAACAAATATAAGTGTATATGAAGTGAAAACACCAAAAATAAACAACTGTTGCAATAGACACCTTTATACCGTTAGATGCGTCTAATATCACTTTACTAATCCACAGTGATGTCAGCATCCTCCAAGGCATTAATCAGACACAATAATTCATGAACTTTGACCTTCAATTGAGACCTTGAACTTTAACCAGGGATCATGTTAGTTGTACGTTACACATATTGCTAATAGATAAAGTAATATCAACAAATATTAAATACCTCCTTAAAAAATTCATGACCTTTGACCTCGAATTATGATATTGACCTTTCATCAAGGAGCATGGGAGTTGTATGGGACACATTGTCTGGTCATGGGAAGTTCAAAATACAAACAGGTTTGTACAAGTTTAAGAGCTTACAAAATTGGGACGTACATACCCACACACCCAACCACTCACGAAAGAAAGATGCAACTATGATATGCCCTCCTTTAGAGGCATAATTAAAGCCCAATTTTGTGTACTGCAACTGATTGACCTTTTCATCTTTGAAAAATCAAAAGTCTTATCAGCAAGGAAGAGAAAGCTAGGTTTCTGGTTTGTTCCGTTTGCCTTAATATTTTTATTGAGCTGCACTCTAGGAAAACAGAGCTTAATGAAAGTGTATAAAGTGTTGTTCCAGATTTGCCTGCGCAGTCTGCACATTCAATAAAAGCAGAAAGTGTCGCTGCTGACTAGCCTGTGCAGACTGCGCAGGCTAATCTGGGATGACAATATATTAAGCCCCATTTTCCCAAAACAATGCTGATTTCGAATGGTTTCATATCGTGTTGCAGGTCCTGATGGTACAGACGTGGAGGACAGACAAACCCAGTTCCATTTTGACATGCCTGCCAAAGACCACATGCCTACATCACTTCACAATTGAACAACCGCCATCTTTGGTGATGATTGGAATTGCATTTTCATGGCTTCGATTTTACATCTCAAGCTACCGTGGACTAACAACCAGACTAATGCTGTGACATGTCTGGCCATTGACAGTGTCTAGATAATGCTGGTGTTTGTTGATTAACAACTGCAGTTTATTGGTGGAGATTGTATCATGGTTCCTCACGTGGAAAACCATTTTTTTGCAAACAAGTCTTTTAATGCATGTGCTCAAATTGTCGTCCCAGATAAGCCTGTACAATCCACATAGGCTAATCAGGCAGGAAAGCTTTCCGCTTTTATGTATTTTTTTTATAAAAGGAAGTCTCTTCTACACAAAATTCCAGTCCCATTGGATTGTGGCGTTCCAGATTTGCCTATGCATTAAGCCCAGTTTTCACAGAATGAGGCTTACATATTCACTTTTAGTTTATCAGCTTCACAACTGTTGAACAACTACAAATATATTTGTAATTTTCTAAATGAAAATCATAGTCAAAACATGAACATTTTTTTTGCAACTGTATTTCATGCTGGATTTTCAAACAGTGTATACGCTGTGACTTATCTTTGTGACTGTATGATTAACTATATATATGTTTCTGATAAAATATGTTGAAAATTGTCCAAGTTATTCTATTATGTTGCAGACAAACTTGAAATTAAGATTTTGTTTATATATTGAATCAATGTGAGTTGTGAAGGACAGCATCTTTTCTGACCAGTGATATATAAATGACAACACATAAATAACGAAAATATATATTTCAAGAAATATAAATATACTGTTTATATTCTGTAAATCCAATATAAAATAAACAATTTCCATAAATAATTAAATTATTAAATGCTCACAATTGACTGCAATAAATATGGGATAGCATTTATGCATCAATTTGGTTGAACTAGTTTGCATTTACATTTTGAAAGTGAGTAGTTGATTTCAATAATTGAACTAATAATGTACACAGGATTTCCTATTTGAAGAAAGTTATTTCTTTGAGCCTTCCTTTAAAATGATTATGTACAATTTCATTAAATTTTCAAAAACAGATAAATCATTGGTTTATATCAAACAAGAATTTAAATTCAGAAGAAATTACAACAGAAAATCCTCATTCTTATCATATGACACATGGACACCATTGTTGGTTATCCAACAAGTATGGATTACCATGTTATTGGTCTAGCGCTTAGAGTTAAATAAAAATCAATTAAAGAGTCTATACAAATGATTGTTTCAATTATCGAGCATACTGGTAATTATATTATCATAAGTTTATTTATATATTTTCAACATTCATGTTTGTATGTTGTTTTAAGTATAAATCATGAGTGATTTATTTTAAAATCGTATACAGCCAGTATGAGAAAATCATGAATACTGAAGACAAATATATCAATCTTTCCTATATCTATCATCCATTCCTATAGATTTAGCCACCGTCATGTTTTGAAGACAAATATATCAATCTTTCCTATATCTATCATACATTCCTATAGATTTAGCCACCGTCATGTTTTGGAAACAGTATAATGCTGTTAATAGTCTATGAAAAGATGTTTTAAATGATTTTTTCAAAATTGTTACAAAAATGTTATGTTCTCCTTCCAAAATGATGCCCGAAGAGATTGGTTGGAAAGTGTTTAACAAATCAGAGTTGCTGGGGTGCCTTCCTATAATTAACTTGTTATTAAGGAAATATCTGATATGTAAATTAGTTTGCCTTTTATTTGATTGAAGACACATACACTTTAAGTTGATGTCTCACTTGTTTCAAAATTATTTTTGTTTAATATAAAACAAAGTAAATGAAACTCTTTATGTGGCTGGATAAACAGGAAAAGAGGCTAAAATTCTAAAGAAAATGCATGTTCATCTTCCCTTCCCTGGCTTAGTAAAACTTCCTGTTCATTGTAATCCATTATATTATTAAAAAAAATAAAGAAACCAAAACTGTAACTATGTGTAAACAGCATGCCTAATGTCTGGCTTGTAATAACAGAGAAGTAAATTAGCCCCTAGATTTTCTTATAAAACCCCTATGTTTTTTGTATAAAAATTATTTGAAAAACAAGAACGTGAACCTATTACGAAAAGGTCAGTTTCCTAACCTTTAGATGTAACATTAAATGTAGGTTTCAGCAAAACATCGGTTTGAGCAAAAAGTAAGGCCAATCTACCAAAATAAAAATTAAACATGTATAAAGACTGATCACAGCTTTTCTGTCACAGATAAATGTAAAACTAGCTTCCCACATGTTGTCGCAATCCAAAAGCCTTCAATAATTCAACATACGCTAACAAAGTGACCGAATTAACAAGGAATGCCCGTGTGGCGACAGCAGAATACCCGCGGAACAGAACGGCGACCCCCTCGTTACGGACACTCTTCACTGCACAGTCCCACACTCCGGAGAACATGTTCCCCTTGACGTCTGCTTGCACCCGACTCTTGATCACATCAAACGGCATAATGAGCGTCCAGCTAAGCACGCCTGCCAAACCCCCGGACATGAAGTTCATGAGCTGGCTGTTAAGGGAGGGGAGATGACGGTGGCTGTAGTAGGAGCAGTACTCGAAGATGAGGAAATAGGAGACTGAGGCTGGTATGTCCCGGTACATCTGTGAGACGGTTCCCCGGTACAAGCCCCGCACACCCTTGGCTCGCACAATGTCCAGGGCACCTTCCCAGGGTCCCTTGTAGTAGTCCCTGTTGATGGCTGCAATGTATATGATGCATGATGGGAGAAAATAAGGCATAATGCATCTGCTTATGAGCCTCATTCTGGGAAAACTGGGCTTAATGCACATGCGTAAATTGTCATCCCAGATTAGCCTTTGCAGTACGTACAGATACGTACAGACTTATCAGGGACATCACTTTCCCCCTAAACTGGATTTTTGTTTATACTTTCTAATATAAAAAATTCCATAAAAGCTGAAAAAGTCATCCTTATTCGACTATACCGACAATGCATTTAGCATAGTTTTCCCAGAATGAAGCTCATCTAGTGCTGTAGAAGTACAGACTCAGGGAAAGAAAATGATAATTTAAGGCACTCGACCCTTAAAGGGGCCGTCCAACAGTTAAAGCGTTGTATCGACACGAAACGATATTTTGGAAACTACGAGGATTGCTTACATAGCTAAAAAATACATCCTTTACAAACATGAGCGTGGATGGTCGAGTAGTTTAGGCGGGTAGCTTTTTACTCCAGGAATCCAGGGGTCAGTGGTTCGAGCCCTGTTAAGGGTTACTTTTTTTCCTTTTTTAAAATTATATTCTTGTTTTTTTACCGGAGATTTTTAGTTCAAATGTTTAAATTTATCAATATAAAGCATTTAAAGCATTTAATGACAAGCTTCAATACATGCCAAAATCTGTTGGATGGCTCCTTTAAGACAAGTTCCAGTGATATTCCACTTTACTTAGTGTGATTTGTACTTATCTTTTATCCAAGTAGGTTTTCCTTAATATACCATGTGTATTTATCTTGTTTTCGTTTATTTAATAAAATATGCTTCAATGTGTTTATGATTAAATAAACAAGATTTTTCTCTGCCAAACTTACATTTTGGCAAGATCAATATCAATGGATATATATGTTAAAATCACTCATAAGGACGATCAACAAGTTGAATTTTTGTGCTCGACAAACCATTGCGGGATGACACTGCTTTATGGCATATTCTTTTTTCAAGGTATCTTCTAAATATAAATCCACTGTAATGGGAAATTGCCATCCTAGATGAGGCTGGTTGATTAGGAAATTCTTAAGAAGCAAACAGTAAGTCTGGTTTCTCTTAACATGCATCATTTTGCAAGGTGCTAGAAGTAGTGGGAAACCCTTTAGAATAGACATATTTGTTTTAGCTAAAATGCATCAAAAGGGTAAGGTGTTACTGTACAGTCATTAAAGCCTGTATCCAAAAGCAGAATCGGTACTTGGGTATCTTTGGAAAGATTTTCAAAAGACACCCTCAGGGTGCGTTTAACTGTAGACTTGGATGAGAGAATGTCAAGCTGAATAGTCTGAAAGACCTGATGTGTGCTTGTTTGCAGCATACCAAGTATCTTGTGGTGTATATCAGGGTGAGGTATCTGTGACTGCAGTACAACTTTCATCACCTCCACAGGTACGGACACTGAAAGCTGTGCCAGACCCCCGACACTACCGGCAACACAGATTGGCAGAAACTGTGGCGCCGAATGTTCCGTAGTCCGAACACCCAGAAGCTTCAGAGTGTTCGCATATGTGCCGAAGAATAATGAGTTGACAAGTCCGTAGGAAAACAGCGGCCATGACAGTCCTCGAAAGAATCCCTTGGCCTGAAAATAAAACAATCTCAGGAGGATTGTGTGCTGTTTTTCTGTACAATGAATGCGCTGTAGACCAACTGAATGCATCAATGCAGAGTCATTAAAAAAAATTAAAGCCCTGCTTTTATGTTTTGTTTAACAAATTTTTTTTTTAAAGGTAACAGAAATAACTCCTGTTTCTGGCATTTCATAATTACTATATTCATAAACAAATGTGTTATTGTTTTAATATAACAGTGATAGAAGTGATATTTACAACACCAACAACAATTACTGTAAGATGAAACAGGTAGCAAGACAATAAAGTCTACAAGTTATGCCCCATCCATCTGGATAGGCTCCAACTGTAGGCTACATACCAGTCCCTGCCTGTGTATGGTGAGGCAGCAGTCCCAGACTCCCTTGTACTGGTTCCCTGCTTGCTGTACCTGCATCTGACACTTGACCGTGTCCAGAGGGTGTCCAAACACCACCCCTGCAGAGCCTGTCAATGCAAAAAGGATTTTTTATAAAACACTTCAACAATAACCATACTTGAGATAATATTTGTAATATGAAGCGTAATGCACATGTTGATGTATACCTGAGATAGCACATGTACATTTCCTGAACCTTTTATGGGTTTTAAATGATTGTTACTTCTAAGATTATCGTTTAATGCCTGAGATACCAATAGAGACAATGTCAATTTTAAATAGAGCTTGTCAATGTTGATCTTTTCAGCACTTGCTAATGTCTACCTGAGATAGCATGAATGGCTACCTGTGGCAGAGCCTGCCAATGTCTAACTTAGATAGCACATTATAATGCCTTCCTGAGATATAACAAGGCCATTCTTACCCAAGATGGTTGATGTCAATGTCTAGACTACCTGAGATAGCACAGTCAGTGTCTACCTGAGATATCAGCTGTCAATGCCTACCTGAGATAGCACAGTCAATGTCTACTTGAGATAGCACATGACAATGTCTACTTGAGATAGCAGCTGTCAATGCCTACCCGAGATACCACAGTCAATGTCTACCCGAGATACCACATGTCAATGTCTATCTGAGATAGCAAATGTCAATGTCTACCTGAGATAGCAAATGTCAATATCTTCCTGAGACAGCACATGTCAATGTCTACCTGAGATAGCACAGTCAATGTCTACCTGAGACAGCACCTGTCAATGTCTACCAGAGATAGCACCTGTCAATGTCTACCAGAGATAGCACATGTTGATGTATACCTGAGATAGCACATGTTTACCTGAGATACAATGTAGCAAATGTCAATATCTACCTGAAACAGCACATGTCAATGTCTACCTGTGAAAGCACAGTCAATGTCTACTTGAGATAGCACCTGTCAATGTCTACCAGAGATAGCACATGTTGATGTATACCTGAGATAGCACATATCTACCTGAGAAAACACATGCCAATGTCTACCTTAGATAGCACTTGTCAATGTCTATCTGAGATATCACATGTCAATGTCTACCTTAGAAAGCAGCTATCAATGTCTACCTGAAATAGAAGCTGTCAATGTATACCTGAAATAGCAGCTGTCAATGTCTACCTGAGATAGCAGCTGTCAATGTATACCTGAAATAGCAGCTGTCAAAGTCTACCTGAGATAAAACATGTTAATGTCTACCTGAAAAAAAACACATGTCAATGTCTACCTGAGATAGCACATGTCAATTTCTACCTGATATAGCACATGTTGATGTCTACCTGAGTTAGCACACGACAAAGCCTAGCTGAGATAGCAGCTGTCAATGTCTACATGAGATAGCAAAGTCAATGTATACCTGAGACAGCACATGGCAATGTCTACCTGAGATAGCAGCTGTCAATGCTTACCTGAGATAGCACATGTCAATGTCTACCTGAGATAGCACATGGCAATTTCTACCTGAGATAGCACCTGTCAATGTCTACCTGAGATAGCACATGGCAATGTCTACCTGAGATAGCAGCTGTCAATGCCTACCTGAGATAGCACAGGCAATGTATACATGAGACAGCACATGGCAATGTCTACCTGCGATAGCAGCTGTCAATGTCTACCTGAGATAGCAGGTGTCAATGTATACCTGAAATAGCAGCTGCCAAATTCTACCTGAGATAACACATGTCAATGTCTACCTGAGATAACACATGACAAAGCCTAGCTGAGATAGCAGCTGTCAATGCCTACATGATATAGCACAGTCAATGTCTACCTGAGACTGCACATGTCAATGTCTACCTGAGATAGCAGCTGGAAATGTCTACCTGAGATAACACATGTCAATGGCTACCTGAGATAGCACATGTCAATGTCTACCTGAGATAGCAGCTGGAAATGTCTACCTGAGACTGCACATGTCAATGTCTACCTGAGATAGCAGCTGGAAATGTCTGGAAATGTCTCCCTGAGATATCAGCTGTCAATGCCTACTTGAGATAACACAGTCAATGTCTACCTGAGATAGCACATGCCAATGCCTACCTAAGATACCACGGTCAATGTCTACGCGAGATAGCACATGTCAATGTCTACCTGAGATAGCACAGACAATGTCTACCTGAGATAGCACATGTCAATGCCTACCTGATATAGCACAAGTCAATGTCTACCTGAGATAGCACATGTCAATGTCTACCTGAGATAGCACATGACAAAGCCTACCTGAGATAGCACATGTCAATATCTACCTGAGATAGCACATGTCAATGGCTACCTGAGATAGCACATGTCAATGGCTACCTGAGATAGCACATGTCAATGTCTACCTGAGATAGCACATGTCAATGTCTACCTGATATAGCACATGAGAATGAATACCTGAGATAGCACATGTTAATGTCTACCTGAGATAGCACATGTCAATGTCTACCTGAGATAGCACATATCAATGTCTACCTGAGATAGCACATGTCAATGTCTACAACAGATAGCACGTGTCGATGTCTAGACTACCTGGCTGAGATAGCACATGTCAATGTGTACCTGAGATAGCACATGTCAATGTCTACCTGAGATAGCACGGGTCAATGTCTACCTGAGATAGAACATGGCAATGTCTACCTGAGATAGCACAGTCAATGTCTACCTGAGATAGCACATGTCAGTGTCTACCTGAGATAGTTCATCTCAATGTCTACCTGAGATAGCACATGTAAATGTCTACCTGAGATAGAACATGTCAATGTCTACCTGAAATAGCACATGTCAATATCTACAAAAGATAGCACGTGTTGATGTCTAGACTACCTGAGATAGCACCTGTCAATGTCTACCTGAGATAGCACCTGTCAATGTCTACCTGATATAGCAGATTTCAATGTCTTCAAAAGAAAGCACATGTCGATATCTAGAGCACCTGCCGATGTCTACCTGAGAAAGCACCTGTCAATGTCTACCTGAGGTTGCACCTGTCAATTTCTACCTGAGATAGCACCTGTCAATGTCTACCTGAGATAGCATCTGTCAATGTCTACCTGAGATAGCAGCCTTCAATGTCTACCTGAGATAGCACCTGTCAATGTCTACCTGAGATAGCACCTGTCAATGTCTACCTGAGATAGTACAGTAAGGTGTATATGTGGGAAAAAACAACAGAGAAAGAACCTGGAAATTCTGCAACAGCATGTTAATTCCTACCGGAAATGGCCCCCGCTAGGTAGTCCAGCAGCACCTCCTTGCCTGCCATTTCACATCATGACCTGCATTACCCTGTTAGAGAAACCACAGCACAACACAATTATAGAACTATATATTCAGTATGCTATTGCCACCACTGCATTTGAACAGTTTTGTTGCATGTATTATATACTGTTTAAAACTCATTAGTTGAGCATACATATATCTTATTCTGAACAGAATTTAAAAACAATAAATACTGTATCTGGGTCATATGATAAAAGTTTATTATCTGAATGTCCATAAACTAAGCCATCATGGTTCAACAGTCACTTTACCTTAAAGAGTTTGTGTTATTCAATGTCCATGATTTGTCATAATTCAGTATATATAAAGTTTATAATAAACGCCCGAGAAGAGTTGGCATTGCACTATAAATGCAGTTTAAGAATAAATACAATTTTGGTAAATTTCACATTACTTTTCAATTACGCTAGAATTAAAACAATTGAATAGGGGCGAGTCGTCGCTGTATTTGGATACCACAATGCAATAATTATATTGCATTTGGATTTCATTTCAAACGCACATGAGATAAACATATGCAAGTATAGTATTCCGACTTGCAAAACTACTACAGTGCATACTTGTGTACATCTGCGATGCAATGAAGCATGAAACTATGCAACTAGCGCGTGTATTCCAATGTTGACGTCGAGGTGCGCCACCTAGGATGTGTATTCACTCGCCCGGATGTTGGCATAAAATGTGTACACCACAGAATAAACAAAAAAAATACTTTCACGCTTTAAAATGAATAAGCTAGTCACAGCACTAATTTGTATCTTTTTTTGTAAGGAATATAAAAATACACCTGAATGCCATCTAGTTTTCTTTTCCTCGCAATTAATCTCTCGCTTTTGCGGCCTAAAGTCATCACCTTTCTCACATAGTTTGCCGTGTGTATTCCGCCATTTCTATGTAGAGCGCATGTCCAACAGAGCAAAATGTTGCACCCACGTGACTTTTAACCAATCAGATAGCTCAAATTTTGTGTCAGGTTGTTGTTCAGGATTCATGGCGAAACTTGGAAATTACCGATTTTCAGACAAAATTCAAATGTACATGTACAGAATCAAATAAATAGACAGAATAAGGACCGCGCATAAGTCAACCGTCGGGTAATAGGTGAATTTCAGCTGAAAGATGGTAAGTTAAAGCGATTCATAATCGTTTTTGCTCAAATTCGTAGTTCGGACGTGTTGTGTATTCTTTTTGACAGTTTAATGTTGATTCACTTTTATTCTTTGAACGTTTTGTATTATATTGTTCTCCGACATTCGTACCGAAATAAGTGTTATTAATGTATTCTTTGGTGTTTCTATGGTAACTATTTGAGTGGTTGTTTTGTTATTCCGCTTTTATGTGTGGGTGGAGTAGAATGTAAGCCGAATCATTCATTTGATCCGTTGATTCAGACAGGCAAATGTGTTGGTATAACGCTATAACCGTTGACCCGCTATAACACATAACCTCCGCTCAAAAACGCCCAATCCATTATTTCAATGAAAAGACAGAAAGGGTAAATAAACGTTTTTGAAATAAACCAATCATTGTTTCAAATTTTCCACATTGTTTGAATAAATTATTATTAATTTATAGGCAAAAGGCTCATAGAAACACATACTTTGCAGCAACATTAAAAAATATTATGTTCCTTTGGAATAACCAATGTCATTGGTTTATCACTTGTCTGATTATTCTGTTTTTATTTGAATGGAAATATTTTATCTTTTCAGGCTTCATCGGAACCGCCATATCTTCCAATAGGGACCGATGTTAGCGCTAAATACAGGGGAGCTTTTTGTGAGGCTAAAGTGAAAAAGATTGTGAAGTCTGTCAAGTGTCGAGTGAGTATCACCAGAGCAAAACTGAGGAAGTTTAAATAAATACTGATCATCCATATGAACACTCATTGATGGACAATAGAGTTGATGGAATTTTGGACGAAGCATTATCAACAGATTTCAGTATTTGCATATCATCTTGATGTTCCAAGACCATCCCAGTGTTATTCATTTTCTGTTGATATTTGGTGTTTTGTAAATAAAGTAGTTGATAGGGAAAATAATTTCTCTCCTGATAAGTTCATTGTTTGATAAAATTAATAAAAACCAGCTGTTCCAACAAAGCACTTTTTTGCAGGATGATAAGAAACAATGTCAGAGTTTAACGAATACGCTATTATATTTTAATTGTATTATTTACAGGTATATCTGAAGGAAACACAGTCAAATTTACTAGTGACTGATGAATTTATTACCGGACAGTTGACGGTAAGAACTTTAAACATTTATATATATAAATCTCAAATAAAGTAAAGAGACAATGACAAGGAGAAGACTTTATTCTTTGATTGACATAATCTATTCTAGGACACTTAAAATCTTGTTCAAAATGAGTACCAACATTTTGTTAATGGAAAAATTAATAAATATTTTCAGATTGGAGCTAATGTCGAGGTCAAACACCCAGATACTGGGCGCGTCATGGAGGCAGTCATTAAACAGATGAGCGATTCTAGCATGTACACTGTTGGTAAGAATGACTGAAACAACAAATACTTGTTGTAATTTTGTGTGCTTTTATTGCACTTTAATCTGATGAAATATTAAATTGTTGCATGTGACTTCATTAAATTTACGTGCAATCATGTCTACCTTTAAGAAGTACAAACGATCAATGGAGTACTTATTGTTGATTGTAGCATTTTAATCAAAAGAGTAGTATGCAGTATATTCACAATTCAAGAGTCATCTCATGCATTGTTGTATTGATAAAAAGATATTAACTATTAAGAATTATCAGGTGAAATGAATGCAACATTTGAAACCATTTATTTGGTAGTAATGTAAAGGTATTTGGTATAATAAAAGACTGGTTTGCAGTATTTGATGATGCCGATGAGAGGACCTTGCGGAGGACCCAGCTGTGTCTGAAGGGAGACAAGCATTTCATGGAGAGTGAGGTAAGAGTATATTCTCACTAGTTGCACTAGGATAGATATGAGCAGCACTTAAGAAAAAATGGGCTTTATGCATGTGCGTCAAGTGTCATCCCAGGTTAGCATTCGCAGTCCACACAGACTAATAAGGGATGACACTTTCCGCTGTTATAGAATTTTTTGTTTCAAGAATGTCTCTTTTGTGACAAAAATCCTGTCTAGGTGGAAAGTGGCATCCCAGATTAGCCTGTGTGGACTGCACAGACTAATCTGGGAGATTCTTTAAGCACATGCATTAAGTCCGCTTTTCCAAGAGCCAGGCTCATATTTATTTGTTGGAACAAGTCAAGTGTCATTATAAATGGTCAAGGTGTAAAAATAGCTTGTCCACATTAAACTTTCACTCAGCAACGTTATGGGCATAACTGACATGTTTGAAAATAACCTGTGAGTGTATCAATTCTGTTTTGAACATGCATGACATGTATCAAGATTTAAATGATACCATAACAATATTAAAAATATCTAGTGGGATATTTTATATAAAACAATACTTGCTTTCAGAAATTATGTAGGCTAGCTATACCAAGTAATATGATGCAGACCACATTGTTTATTCATTACATGGTGATAGAGAGAATGATTATACATGTTCTTTCAAAAATCTTGTTACTTATGTATTCTTTCACTTACACTCCTACATTTTACTCAGCAGCAATTTGATCATGTTTATAAATTATTGTTTGCCTTACCCACAGACTCTGGACAATCTGCCACTGTCCAACCCGGAGCACTTTGGGACTCCTGTAATCACAAGAACCAAGAGGCAAAGAACAAGTGGGGGAGGAGCTAGGTAACATTTAGAACAAGTGGGGGAGGAGCTAGGTAACATTAAGAACAAGTGGGGGAGGAGCTAGGTAAGAACAAGTGGGGGAGGAGCTAGGTAAGAACAAGTGGGGGAGGAGCTAGGTAAGAACAAGTGGGGGAGGAGCTAGGTAACATTTAGAACAAGTGGGTGAGGAGCTAGGTAAGAACAAGTGGGGAGGAGCTAGGTAACATTTTTGGAACACATTAAAAAATATCCCTAGTATGAAAAAAAGTTATAAAATTGTGGTATATTGGGTAAGACAGAGGTCATCATTGATGGTGTACACAAGATAAAATTCTGATTGAGCAGACAAAACAATGGTGCCTATAATCAAAATGTTTTCTTTTTTGTAACAACAAAGGTACTGATGTATTTCCTTCTTTATTGACACGTCATTAATGCCCAACATATCGGCTTGGCTTGTTTTTAGTGGACCATACGGTAAATTGTCAGTACGAAAAGGGCTGGAAATAAATTTTGTATGATCCATTTAAAAATGCATTTTAACACAAAAAAGTTTAAGATAACTTTAAAAAAAGAATGCAACTGATTAACTGATCCTGCAGTAGGTTCACTAATTAACCTTTTTTATCCCTAGTATAAATATGGCTTCACTAGTTCAGAATTTTCTGAAAAGATTGTTTCTGCTAAATTACCTGTTTCCACTATCACCAGCGTGTTTTCTCTCACTGACAGCAATGCAGATGAGAGTGAGTCTTCCTCGGAGGAAGATGAGAGTCCGCGGAAGAAATACCGCGGCAAGAACCAGGAACTCGTGGGTAAGCCCATGTTCTACGAGGCTGGGGACCGTAAGAAGGCCGCTGGGGTACCGGTACTGGTCGTGCTTCCGGACGCTCACACGACGGAGCTCAAGGGCAAGGACCATGTACTGGTGCGATCCTTCAAGGATAGCAAATTGTGAGTATTGAGCAGATATTGACATGGATATGAGCCATGCTGTGGGAAAATGAGACTTAATGCATGTCTGTTTAGTGTGGTCCACAGAGGCTAATCAGGGATGACACTTTCCGCCTAGACTAGATTTTTATGTCCTGTTTTTGACCTGTCCGTTTGTTGGTTTGCACAAACTTTAACATTGGCCATAACTTTTGCAATATTGAAGATATCAACTTCATATTTGGCATGCATGTGTATCTCATGGAGCTGCACATTTTGAGTGGTGAAAGGTCAAGGTCATCCTTCAAGGTCAAAGGTCAAATATATGGGTCAAAATGATAACTTTTGCAATATTGAAGATAGCAACTTGATATTTGGCATGCATGTGTATCTCATGGAGCTGCACATTTTGAGTGGTGAAAGGTCAAGGTCATCCTTCAATGTCAAAGGTCAAATATATTGGTCAAAATCGCTCAAAGGGGACATAGTGTTTAACAAACACATCTTGTTGTTTAGAAGAGACTCACTTTAAATGAAAATTCCATTTAAAGCAGAAAGTGTTGTCCCTTATTAGCCTGTGCAGACTTCACAGGCTTATCTGGGACAACACAATGCACGTTCATTAAGCCCCATAGAGTGAGGCTCATATAAATAGGCCAGAGTCCAGGGTCCCTTAGTTCTTACAATATATGCTGGGCCCATTAATGTTCTAAGAAAACTCCTATGTCCACTTAACAAGGCATTCTGTTCTCAACTGTCGAAATGATAGTTTATATGACGGAGATTAGTTTATATGACGGAGATTAGTTTATATGACGGAGATTATTTGTGTCTGCATCTTGATTGTCATTTTCATAAAGTTTGAAACATGCAAAGTTTAGAAGAAAACAAAAGAACTGTTGTCTTTGTTCTGTAAATTTATTTTAATTTTGAATATTTGTGCCTGTGTCTGTTGTAGATGTATGTGAACTATCTGGTTGTGAAGTATTATGTAGGTGAACTATCTGGTTGTGAAGTGTTATGTAGGTGAACTATCTGGTTGTGAAGTGTTATATAGGTGAACTATCTGGTTGTGAAGTCTTATGTATGTGAACTATCTGGTTGTGAAGTGTTATGTAGGTGAAACTGTTTCCTGCTCTATGTTAGAGGCTGTTTAAATAGATTTATCACAGCCTTTAAAAATTATGCTGCCCATGAATGTGTTGTTGTTTTTTGTAATAAGCTTCATTCCATTATTTTAATATTAGACTTTTTGTTTGTTTCTTTTCAGTTTGTCTGCTGGCAGAAAAGAGTTGTTCCCCTTCACCCGAGATACAGTGCTGAAAAATGAGGACAAAACCCTCAAGCCAGGTACGCGTCAAACTGCATCCTTCATTATGAGGCTATATTTCTATGAGATCCTCTATGTGGCAATAGGTCTTATGCCATATGCAGCCAGGGTAGCTCCAGACAAGCTTGTGCAATTGCGCAGTCTGGTCAGGAGCTATTCTGTCCGCTTACAGGACAAACAATCTTGCATGAATTAATATAGGAAATGCAAGCACCTGATCAGACTGCGCTTTTGGGGCTCATATGTTTATGATCTGTCAAAGTTGGTACTTTGAAAGATATGTTACAAAACTTGCAATAAACAATATTTTTATGACATAATTGTCCAGATCTATATACCGTTTTTTGTCAGTGCTACTGCATTTATGGTAAATAAAATATTAAGTCGAACATTAAATAGTAACACAATATGTTGTGAAAATATCTTGTTGTCATATCATGTAAAAATATGAAAAAAAGTACAAGGAGTCAATATAAAATTCCTAGCAATTATTTATTTTGAATCTAACTTTGTGAATTTAAGGTACTCATTTATTCATAAATTGGGCAATATTTTGGCTCAAAATTTGTGGATTTAAGACCCTGACAGCAATGATTAGAACCTATTTCTGGGAAAACTGTGCGTAATGCATGTGCGTAAAGTGTCGTCCCAGATAAGCCTGTGCAGTCAGCACAGACTTATCAGGGACTACACTTTCTGCCTAAACTCGATTTTTGTGAAGAAGGAATTCCTTTAGACGAAAAATGCCATAAAAGAGGAAAGTACTGTCCCTGATAAGCCTGTGCGGACTGCACAGGCCAATGTGGGACGATACTTTACGCACATGCATCAAGCCCAGGTTTTCCAGAACCAAGCTCATTTGTCTCTTTTCCTGTCCCAGCCATGGAGAAGGCCTTGCTGTACGCTGACAACAGGGAGCTGCCCCTGAACTGGAAGAGGGAGGAGCTGTTGGGGTCAGATGACGAGGATCAGGGGGACGATGAGGAGGTATGTAGGGACCATAGGCAGGTTGATGAAGTTTTGTAATACGGGGCTGTAACCACAAAAACATGCATGTTTGACTAATATGGAGATATTGCGCTGAAATTTGTGTGTATGTAGCTTACATGTTGAACATTCTATCAAACTTAAAGTAATAAACTAAATTCATTGGAAAATAGTTGAAAATCGAGTTTCTTGGCATGGTCACATTTCTTGTTAAAATTGAAATATGTCAAATTTAACTTACTACGGGTCTTAAAGTTGCATACAGACTACAGAGCCTAGCTTTTTAAAGCTAGGCTTTCTGCATGTGTGTAAAGTGTCGTCCCAGATAAGCTATTGAAGTCCACAAAGGCCAATCAGGGATTATACTTTCTGCCTAAACTGGATTTTTGCTAAGAAGGGACTCTTTTAAACAAAAAATTCCATTAAAGTGGAAAATGTTGTCCCTGGTTAGTCTATGCAGTCCGAATAATATGGGTCGACACTTTATGTAATGCATTAAGCCCAGTTTCTCAGAATGAGGCCTTACAGTTGTTATTATCCCCCGCCTTAAGGGGAGAGATAGAATTAGCGTTGTCCGTCCATCATTCGGGCTGTCCGTCCGTCCTTCTGTCACAAAATTTTGAAATTGGCAAGGGATATCATTTAACGAATTTGCTTGTTGTTGTTGTAGTCGTCTGAAGACGAGGAGCAGAGTGAGGAGAAGGACCTGTTTGTGGCCCAGCTCTACAAGTTCTCTGACGACCGGGGCACGCCCATCAACAAGGGCCCCTGTGTGGGCACCAAGGACCTCAACCTCTACAGGCTCTTCAGGGTCGTCAAGAAGCTTGGAGGATACAACAGGGTGAGTGGGCCTGGCTTATGTTCAGTCCTTTCCCATTCAGAAACAAAGCCAAAACGGCCATTGGCAACCAGCATAAAACCAGAACAGCCTGCGAGTCACTCGCAGCCTGTTCAGGTTTTATGCTGTTTGCTGCTCATCAGTATCATAGGGTTGGAAATGAAGCCTTTAAAACTTGAATCTAGTAAGAAAGGTTTTAAATGAAATTTGATTTTCTAAAGGACTATGAATGCATCAAAGTGGCTATCTGAGTGGTAAAGGGTTGAGAAAATCAGCTTTCTGGTGCAAGATAGCAAGATATTTTCTTAATTTTGCGTGGAAATTGTGATCAATATGGCATAATTTTTCCAAGTGCTAGTTGTCTAATGGTTTGTGCTCTGTCAGTCTGTCTGTCAGTTTGTCACAATTTTTGGGATCCTGCGATAACTTTAAAAGTTCTTCATATTTTTTCATGAAGATGGCATTATGGACATTATGCACGTCATTTCATTTTGTTCCCATGTCAAAAATTCTGGTTGCTATGGCAACATTTTTTATATTTTTTTCTGACAATGGTGGAGCCCGTAGGGGACATAATTGCTTGGCAATTGTCTTGTTTCTGATCATTCATCTTTATATTGTAAAAGAATGTAACCCTATATACATGTTTATTGTTCAATTTAAACTCTGCCAATGTCCTATCTTGTCTTGTTTATTGACTTGCAGTTGTTTTTGTTTTGATTTTGAAAAAAATGTTATTTTTATGTGTACTTTTAGACGCATATTTGTGGCATATTTTAATGGAAATCAATATAATTAATCATGTATGATGATTGAGCATATACATTTGTCCAATGATATATTCATTTGGATTGTTTGCTCTGTGTTCAGCTAACCAACCACAGCTAGTCGTACTAAATTCAATATTTTGTTAAATAGCTTTGTGTTTATACTGTTACATTGTTTGCTCTGTAAGTTACCGACCTCAGTCATACATTCTCCCTTCTGTAACATTGCTCTGTGTTCATGCATTGTTTGCTCTGTGTTCAGGTGACCAACCAGATGAAGTGGAGACTGGTCTATTCCAAGATGCAGCTACCCCCCTCCAACACTGCATCCACACAGATCAAAAATGCCTATAAAAAGTATGGAAATCTCTCCGATCAATTTAGCCTAGTTCAGTGAAAAATGTGCCTTATGCACGTGCGTTGTGTCGTCCCAAATTAGCCTTGCATTCTGAACAGGCTAATAAGGGACAACACGTTAAGCTCTTACAGAATTTTTTGTTTGAAGGAGGTCTCATCCTTAACAAAAATCCAGTATAGGGGGAAAGTGTCGACCCTAAACCTGTGCGGACCGCAGAGGCTAACTTGGGACGACACTTTACGCACATGCAGTAAGCCCAATTGTCCGAGTGAGAGGCTTAATTTTCCAGTACGCTACTTTATGCACAAAAGCTGCATGATGAGGAACACAGCAGACTTAAAAAAAAAAAAATCAGACAAGTTACAAAATCTAGGATGAAAGTTTGTCTTTCTAATGAAACATATTTATGGTATAGATGGTACATATTTTAATACCTTCATCATTTTAATTTATATTCTTGATGGAATTATTTTAAACTGGTTTGTCTATTTTAAATAAAATGTTTGCATTTCATTGTTTGCAGATACCTGCATGCTTTTGAAGACTTCTACAGAAAGCTTGGCAACACAATGGGTACAATAAGTCGACCGAGTCGAAGTCAAACAGACTCTGGAAGGAGCTTGTTGAGTTTTCGAGGTCGTGACTCAAGTAAAAACTCTGACAAGGTACGATTGAAAAAACCCTCGACTCCGGCAAAACGATGTGTCGCAGATGTAAGGAAATTCTAAATTATTGAGATTGCACTTTGGCTTACATCTGCCTTTTATATATGGTCATCTTCATGATATCTGGCGTGGAGCTCTTCACGGTTTCTGCAACTGCTTGTCTTAGCTTCACCATTATAATCAACAGAAATGATGCCTTAAATGATTTATTAAAAAATGTATACATTTTTGTTTTCATTTGTAAATGTATAAATTGAGCCGCGTTCTGGGAAAACTGGGCTGTATGCATTTGCGTTAAGTGTCATCCCAGATAAGCCTGTGGCAAATCAGGGACAACATTTGTCGCTTTTATTGAATTTTTCATTTCAAGAAGGTCCTTTGTAAATGAAAATCCAGCCTAGGCGGAAAGTGTCGTCCCTGATTAGCCCTAATCTGGGATGAAATGACACACATGCATAAAGCCCATTTTCCTAGAACAAGGCTAAATTGAACTTATAACAATTCATGCTTACTCTTCGATAACTTGTATAATTGTTTGACATTATATAACCTGTCTGGATTTGTAAAACAGTTTGTCTTTAAACAAGATGTCTTTAATGCAAAATGATTTTACCTTTAACCATACATAGCTTTATGAATTTAATAGAAAAAAAGGAAATACTTTTTATGGCATTATTTGCCAGGACAACTCCTCGAATCACGTCACAGATTTTCCAATGCTTTATCTATTATACTTTTAATGTCGCTCTGTGTCAGACAGGAAGGTTCTTGTAATCCTGTCCTCCATGGCAAGCTTTTGTTTCTCCATTTTGAAATGCAGTACTTTGAAGCTGTCAAGTTTTCACTATGCAGTCACTTCTGTTTCTTTCTTTTTTCTGTAAATTCAATATTATAGCTGAAATACTTTAATTTTTTGTTGGATGTCAACCTGAGCTCCAGACATTTTTTAAGGCAATTCTTATTTTACTTTCTCATTCAAATTATTATTATTATTATATTATATCAATGCATGTTTTTACAATTGCAAGTATCACGCCAATATTTGAAAGTATAACTCATGATTCATATTTTACCATTTTGTTACATTGAACTTATGTCAATATTGTCTTTTGGAACTTTAATATCTCTTTATAAAAGATAGTCAGCGATAGAATCTTCTTGATTTTATACTGAGCACTGATTTTATATGTATTATATTTTAGCGTCGCTTTGAAAAAATGGGGCTTAATGCATGGGCATAGAGTGTCTCCCAGATTTTCCAGTCTGCACAGGCTATTCAAGGACGACAGTTTCAGCATAAACTTGAATTTTGCTAAGAAGAGACTTCCCTTAAAGCGGGACTGTACGATTTTGTCAAATATTTATGAATTTTTATAAAATGTGTTAAAAATTAGTATACATATATTTCAATATAAATTAAAATAAAAGTTAAGAAAAACATGTGTCGAAAAATGCGAAATAAGCCTGATATTTAAATCTGAAATTGAAAATGGCTTCCAGCCAAATTCGCCAGCATATATATAATGCATGTACAATGTGAATCTAAATTTAGTTTTAGTGCAGATTTGTTTATACGACACAAAGACACAATTTTATTTCCTAACAAATACGAGTAAAAGTGTCGGCATCGGCTTTAACCAGCGCTAACTTGTCTTTGCTGAATTTTATGAAATTCGTCTCCAATGTATAATTTTTATTGCCTATTTTGTGTCATCGTAACATAATTTTATCAATATATTAAAATTTAACACATATAAAAATCGTACAGTCCCGCTTTAAAATGATTCAAATTATTAAAGACGACCTTGTTTGAAACAG
>VMBQ01004395.1:24297-42103 GCA_007657795.1 Dreissena rostriformis | reverse complement strand
TCTGTTAAAAACAGAGTTATAGCCCTTTATATCTTGAAAAAATGCTTTTTACTATAGGCACTTTTGTGTCCGGAGCCATATCGTGGAAGTGCTTTGGCGGATTTCATTGAAACTTGGTATGAGTATATATATATGGATAAGAGGATGATGCATGCCAAATGGCATTGAACACCATCTGTTAATAACGGAGTGATGGCCATTTTTAGCTTGAAAACATTCTTTTTACTATAAGCTTACAGCTGTCCAGAGCCATATCTTGGAAGTGCTTTGGCGGATTTCATTGAAACTTGATGTGAGTATATATATGCATAAGAGGATGATGCACGCTAAATGGTATTGTACACTATCTGTTAATAATGGAGTTATGGCCCTTGTATCTTGAAAAAATGGTTTTTACTATAAGCTTACAGCTGTTCGGAGCCATATCTTGCAAGTGCTTTGGCGGATTTCATTGAAACTTGGTATGAGTATACTTGGTGTGAGTGTATATATAGATAAGCGAAAACTCATCACAGGTACAAATAAGTTTTAAAAAAAATTGACAAAAGTCACAACCCTTCACTTGTACCTTTTCTTTTAGTTCTACACCCATCCATAAACAAAATTTATTTGGCGGGGGATATCAATTCAACGAATTTGCTTGTTCTTAGTGGTTTCCTCTTCCGCCAGGAAAATTGGCGTCAGTATTATTTATAGCTAATGAAGATTGTGAGATATTGTGTTTATGATGATTTATATTGTTCATTTTATTGCCTGCTTGTGCCTGATAATTGATTCCAGTGTTAGAGTAAGTTTTCACATTATTATTAAAACAAAAAGCACATTCTTAAAATAAGATTGTCATTTTGCAATCCAACTTTTGATACGATCATAGTTCTGAGTAACTTTCAACGACCTTGTGACACTTCCTGATACGTCTCCCCCACTCATGCCAGATCATGGAGGTAGCGCCCAGCGGCCCCAAGCAGTACCTGGTGCACTACCAGGGCTGGAACACGCGCCATGACGAGTGGATTGGCACAGACCGCATCATGAAGGTCATAGAGAGACCAAGCAGCGCTAAGAGACTCCTGGGACCATCACCCCTGGGACCATCGCCCAAACCAGAAACAAGGGTTAGTGTTGTTAGTGTATGTGGAGTTCATTTGACCTTTCAATAGCTTGGTAGTTATTTTAAGCATAATTGACAATGCCATTATGGAATCAACATTTTTCTGTTGGGTTTGTAGTCTAAATGGGTGTTCACTTTGTAAAGCCAGTTAAATTCATTGAATTTACAATTTATTTAAAAAAAAATATTATAAAATCAATAGCGAAGTCTCATACTTCTGCAGGTCACGTTTCAGCCTACTTATTGCCTTTGCCTTCCTTCAGGGTCCCTCTAAGAAGAAGCCATCTCTGGACCGCCCTCCTGCCTCTCCGTCCAGTGTCAAGTCAGACTCCAGTGCCAGTATGAGCTCTGTGGGGGGGCCGGGCCGACCCCCGGGCAAGTCTGCCCGCTCCCCGTACACCCCTCAGTCCACGGGCCCGGCCAGACCACGCCCCACAAGGTCTAACAGTATAGAGATGCTGGTCGACGGACTCCCTGGAGGTAAGGGTACTTGCCTGACTCCCTGGTGGTAAGGGTACTTGCCTCCCTGGTGGTAAGGGTACTTGCCTGACTCCCTGGTGGTAAGGGTTCTTGCCTCGCTGGTGGTAAGGGTACTTGCCTCGTTTGTGAACATCTTTCTATCTCATTAATGTTGGCTTGAAAACCTATGCAAAAGACAAATTAAATAAACAAATGTGTTCATGAACTTATAATTTCAACTTTTTTCACTTTCATATAAAGGCTGCATTCTGATTGGTTTGTGAGCTCTTGTGGCCTTTTTCATTTCCCGATGAACCCACTTTGTATGCATATTAATACATACATATTCATGACCGCACTATTTTTTCATCAACAAGTGGCAAAAGTATGTCATTGTTTTTCTAGAATCTTATCGACCATGCTTTTTGTTTGTCAATTAAAATGACGTCCTTTACTGATGTGAACGTTTACTTTGATGAGGTTGATTTGTACAAAAGCAAATACAAATCTGTTGTGGTCCTTATAGTAAAAAATTGCAGAGCTTTAATATATTATGTAATTATAAGAATTGAATGGGTTTTTTTTGCATTGTCTTTTTAGTGCATGTCATCGGTGTATAAACTGTTAGGACAATTAGCAAAACATGTCTCTCTTATATTGTTTATCCTCTCCAGCACCCTGTAGGTCCTTGTTCCAATCTGTTCCTATCATGTTCATACATTTGTTTAATAGTAGAAATCAGTATTTACACGTTGGCAGGTGTTTGCTTGATCATTTTGCAGCAAGTAGATGATACTATTAAATGAAGAAAATAAGATGCAAGACATGATATCTTCATTTTGTATTTGTAAGCACATGGTGAGTCTGGTCCTATAAAGGTGTAAGCACCATGGTGAGTCTGGTCCTATAAAGGTGTAAGCACATGGTGAGTCTGGTCCTATAAAGGTGTAAGCACATGGTGAGTCTGGTCCTATAAAGGTGTTTGCACATGATGAGTCTGGTCCTATAAAGGTGGATGCTATAGAGCAATATGCACATATATACACAAGTACATGCCATTTGATCACCTTATTCATCTGTACCAATTGCTGAATTGTTATCATTCTGTACTCACATGTTCACAGGGATGGCAAAATCTAGCAGACTTGTTTAGTTTAGAACAAGTTTTTCCATGTTATTTCTTATACTGTGATTTATGGCAATATTTATCTTTTATTATAATGTAATTTTACACAATAGAAACAGTTTCAGTTTTAGAATTTTTATAATCAAAACCAGTTTTCTCAAATTAAGTCCTCACTCTTTTATGAATAAAAGATAACTTGAGAGAAAGAAAACACTATAAGTCAACCTATATGATTTGATCATGTGAGAATGTGTCTTATGCCATAAGCGCCCAGCATGGCTCCATACCAGCCTGTGCATTCGCGCAGTCTGGTAGGGAGCTACCCTGTCCTCTGTAACGTCACACATCACACAAGATCTCATGGTCTTACTAGCAGACAAGGTAGCTCCTTACCAGACTGTGCGATTGCACGGGCTGGCCTGGAGCTACGGTATGTTGGCTGCATATGGAATAATACCCATTTTCACATGACATAAGTCATAAAATAAGGATAATCTGAGCAAACTGAAATGAACATTTACCAGTGCATGTCTTAACATGTGTGCTTATTTCATACATTGATTTGAAACACTAGATTTTGCTTCCCCTGGAACTCCTAGCCCCTCACAGACCTGTTTATGAGAGTGTGTTTGTTTTCAGCAACACGTCGCTCCCGGAAGACGTCCAGCGTGTATGACTCTGTGAATGGTGTGTACTGTACTTCCTCACCTTGGCATTGTAGACTTCCATGAACGGTGAACATCTCACCTGTTCCATTTGAAGCTCGCTCTGGGAAAATGTAGCTTAATGAATATGCCATTTTATTGGTATTTTTCTGTGCAGACTGCACAGGCTAATTTTAGATGACACTTAACGCACTTGCATTAAACCCTGTTTTCCTAAAGCAAGGCTCATTTCTTATTTTACACCCAGTTCACTGCAATGTACCATTTTATGTTAACTGTTCCAATTGATCTCTTTATAAGGACAAGTTATATTGTGGTGTTATGTATAGTTAAACCTTTAATGTCTGTCAATAACATCCCTTACTAAAAACCCTTCTGAAGATATTTTGGGGACATATTCCAACTTTAAAAAAATAATAATTCAAATAAAATTGAAAAGAAAATTTTCCTGATTTAAGGATCTGATAGCGAAGAATTGTACAAATCAGACATGGAGGCTGATGTTGAGAAAAAGACCGAGCAAGACTTCATGGCTTCTTCAGACACGGTTACTAAGGCTCCCAGCATGCCTTCCATCACATCCGAGGCGTTGGATGAACCAGAAGTGCAAGAACTGGACTCCAGTCTAGAGCTGAGTCCGCCCAAACTCAATAAAGTGATGGATATTTCCAAGGAAAAAATGGAGGTGGATGATTTTCCTGAGGACTTGGATGAAGCTGATGCAAAGTGTGTGGAAGAGCCTCTGGCTCCAGTGCTGAATGTTGTCGAAATGGACCATGAACTTGCTGAGCAAGAGAAAGTGGCTGAAGAGAATGTGGATGATACAACTGTTGAACAGGAAATTGTTAATGATGTAAAGGAAACTGAATATCCTGCTAAACCTGAAGAAAAAGATGTGAAAGAAATTAAAAAGGAAGTGAAGAAAAAGGAACCAGAAAAGCGAGGTAGAAAGCCAGTTGTGAAGCCAGAAAAGGAGAAAATAGAAACAGATAAAATGGAACAGCGGGAAGTTACTGTGCAAGAAGTTGAACTGAAATCTGTTGTGCCAGTAATAGAACTAAAAGAGGCTATTTCTGATGAGGTTACGAAAAATGATGAATCTCTGTATGACTTTAAGGATGAATCTGAGATAATACTTGAAAAAAGAGTTGCTAGAAAAAAGCCTATGGTTCAGTTAAACAATGATGAGTCCAAAGAGGATATCAAAATAGTGGACAGAGAGGAAAGTCCTCCAAAATTATTAAGAACAAAGGATGATGCATGTAAGGATACCAAAACTAATGTGATTATGATGGAAGAAAAAGACCTGTCAAAAAGTGATTCTGAAGTGGAGCGTAGAGGACGAAAGAGAAAATTGACAAAAATAGACATTACAAAGGACATCAAAATAATGAGCAAAGATGTAAAGTCTCTCACAAATGTTTCTGTTGTGGTCAGCAGTTACGAAAAGCAGTTAGCAAACAGTTCTCCAGAAAGGAAACCTTTCATTACCCTTGCAGAGAAAAAGCAAGGCTTTTCACCGATGGTCAGAAAAGTGCCCTCTACCCCAGTGATTTGTGCTGCTGAAAGTTCTAAGGTAGAGAGTTGTACACTAAATAATGGTGACAAGTCTCCAAGTAAGGATGAAGTTAAGATTGTGTCAGACATGGTTGTAATTCATAAGGCGTCACCGGTGAAGACGGATATTGTTCTTGGACGAAAGATAGACGACAAAAGTGAGGACAGCAATGATGGAAAACCAAAAGAGGATGATAATACAGATAAAGAGCAGGATGGAGTGCATTCAGTGAAAAAGAAAGTGAGGAGGAAAACAAAGAAAAAGATGGAAATGGAGGAGCATGAGACGACTGTGGTGGTGAGGAAAGCAGGCAGGGGAAGACCAAGTGCTAGGAAGTCCAGAGATCTGAGTAGCAGTGCTAGCCCGAAGGAGGAGACTGAACTTGGTGTCAAAGACTCCAGTAATGAGATTGATCTGCATTGTGCAGAGGAAATACGCTCGCGGTCGGTGAGTCCAGTCACTCTGCCGAGCAGCTCATTCATTCCGGAGTCCCAGGGATTTGTGCCTCGTGTGGAGACCATTGACTGTCGCATCAGCGATAGTCAGAGCTCAGACAGTTTCAGTGGCAAACATGACAGTGGTAGTAAATCTCAGTCAAGCAATAAGAGTAAAATGTTTGAGAACACGCCCCCCACTACGCCTGAACACGACTCTGACGATGCCAGTCAGCAGAACGGCCAGATTGATCAACAGAAGTCTCTCAAGTCTTCGGAGGATGTGGGATCCCGTACGGACTCCAGCCAGGCCACAGGCCATGAATCTCCCAGCGGTAATGCAAGTCCGTCCAATCGCAGTACCGGCAGCAGTAGTGGGGTGATAGCGGGCTCGGAGGGCAGTCTGGATATGAACGTGTTCATGGGCTCACAGAAACGCAGGTGTGAATCCGACGAACACACACCGACAAAGCGAAGGAAGCGCAATAGCAAGGGGAAAGCAAATCGATCCAGACATTTAGGTAAATACATACATATTGTCGTTCTTACAAACTGCATTTCTAAATGGTTGCTGCTAACCAGCCAACATGGAAGTATTCCATGTCATTTCAGTTATAAATTTGAAGAATTTTAACAGACATTTATGTGCACAGTTCTATTCATATTTGAAGAATTGTAAATCATTTATTTGCACAGTTCTGTTCATAATGTTTATCTATTTTTAATGTCAGACCATCTTTTTTTCTTCAAAATAAAGCTTACAGTTAGGAGAATAATTTTTAGGTTAGTACACTATAGATCCATTATAACACGGTTGACGGGGTCCAATCAACGCGACCGCGTTATAAACGGATCCGCGTAATAAGTTCTGAGCGCATTTATTGCCGGGGCCTATACAAACAGGTATGGTATTGGTCCCTGTTTATTGCCATGCTGTGTTGTCATTCTCTAATGCATGCATAAACTGAATCGTATCGATAACTGTATACATACCGCTTTTATAATGTGCATATATATCCGATAATCCGGAATAACTACAACATCACTTAAAAAAATGATCCTGACATGTTATGACGATAAATGTGTTTTAATAAATCCATTAACAGGAACATTTGCCTATGCATTATTTCCCGCGTTATATTGGATACAGCGTTATAACGGATCGGTTTATATTGGATTTACAGTGTATAAGGGAATAATATTAATCTTCTGAGAAGGGGAATGAGGCTGAAATTTGGTCCCAAATTTGCCTAAATAAGTCACCGCAACTACCACTTCAAAATGGCGGTGTTTGTTAACCTGAGTGGTGCGATGTTTTTTAACCTGAGTGGTGGGATGTTTGTTAACCTGAATGGTGCGTTGTTTCAGCTGAGAGTGACAGTGAGGACATGTCCAAGGGCCGCAGTCCCAGCTACGTGCCAGACAGCTATCAGCGACCCCCCATGAGCCAGACCAGCCGGTCTCCACGACCTCAGAAATACAACTTCAACCTTGGTAAGCTTGAGCAAAAAGCGAATCTAAGTCATACTGAATAGAAAATGTCCTCCTGTGACATGTTTGCATCATATATATGAAAGGGCTTTCAATAACATTTGAATAAAACGTTCATTCTAATTCTACAACACCCATTTTTTGTCAGACAAAATGGCAGCAATAAGACATTGTTAGGTGGTGTGTTGAAAACGGATGTTTGATTGGCTGAACTTGGGCTCTTCAGCTTCTTTGAATGACATCTGGCGAGTGGTCAATGCCTGTATCGGCAAGAACTTTGCCATATATTGATTGATTGTAAAATAATTTGTCACAAATGTGAGCTGTTTGTCACATGTCTGTCTGTTATTACAGAGGAAGGCCAGTACTTGGAGGGCACAGCGCGGATCACTTTCCTGGTGGACAAGATACAGGAGATACGCAAGGTGTACATGACCCTCAAGTCTGAGGTGGCCTGCATAGACAGGCGCAGGAAGAAACTCAGGCGCAAAGAGAGTATGTACTGGTAACCGGTGTTGTGGGTCCAGGGGGATTTATGTGATTTATCTGGGAAAACCAGGCTTAATGCATGTGTGTAAAGTTAAGCCTGTGCAGTCTGTACAGGCTTATCAGGGACAACACTTTATGCATACACTTTATTTTTCTTTTGGACAGATAACCTTTAAACAAAAAGTGCCATGAAAGCAGAAAGTGTTGTTCCAAGACTAGCCTGTGAGGACTGCACAGGCTAATTTGGGACAACACTTTACTCACATGCGTAAAGCCTGTTTTCCCAGAGCGTGACTCATATGTGGGAAGGTACAATAGTTCCTTCCAAATTGAAGTAGCACAAAAATTATTGCTGAACAATCCCACTTTACAATGTAAGAAGAAGTCCTATTCAGCTATTGTGCACTTATAGTAAAATGTAGTTCTTGTTTAAGTGGAAAAAGTATTTGTTAGACCATAGTACTATGATGATATATTCATGAAATAAATTGCACTATGGTTTACCAGTTTATAAGTCAGTCATTCTTATGTGTTTTTATGCTTCCCCAAAATTTTTGGGGGAGCATATAGTCTCTGCTTCATCTGTCCGTGTGTGTGACCCTCCGTCCGTGCACAATTTTTGTCCGGGCTATTTCTCAGCAACTAATGACCGGAATTCAATGAAACTTTATGGGAAGCTTCACTACCAAGAGGAGATGTGCATATTATCAGCCGGTTCTGGTCGGATGATTTTTCACAGAGTTATGGCCCTTTGAAATTTTCTATAAACTGTACATATAGTGCAATTCTTGTCCGGGCTATTTTTCCCCAACTACTGACTGGAATTCAATGAAGCTTTATGGGAAGCTTAACTACCTTGAGGAGATAGGCATGTTATTAGTGGGTTCTGGTTAGATGATTTATTTAGAGAGTTATGGCCCTTTGAAAGTTGCTAAACCATCCATGGTATTATTTTGTCCAAAGTTATGCCCCTCAAGACGTTTACTTTTATCTGAATATATAGTGCAATATTGTGACAAAAAAACCTTTGGGGAGCATCTCCCGTCTCCGACGGTTTCTTGTTTTATTAAGATTGCTCGATTTAGATTGTAACATGGCGACGACTGTGTATGATTAGTATTTATAAGATGTTTGTGTATTTCAGAGGAATCGCGCAGCTCTTCAGTGGTGGAGGTAGAATGTTCCTGACCAGCGCTGTTGTCATGACAACCAAGCATCACACAAACATTCCTCCCTCTACCAGACACAAACATGTGACATTCATTGATTGTGACTAACATGTGTATGTCGGAATACACATTGAGACAATAACATTGTCTTTAATAGATTATTGCAGAATATCACTAAGTATGAAGAAATGCCTACATGCAAATACTTATAGGGCAACTATAAAGGAGTAGATTTCTCTTTGCCAATACTCCTACTTTCTTGTTTTGTTCTCACTGTCCTCAAATTAACATTGACATTCTATTTATTTCATAATTTTCATTTCTTGTCAGCTGTATTTAGGATTAATGTATCTATATAATTCCTGCCTTTGCTACAAAGTCCATTTCCAAACCTTCAATTGCATTCTACTCGTATTTCTTTACTATAACACCTTGTTTTTCATTTATTCAGTAAATTCATCAGATTTTGCCTAGTCAAAAGTAAGTATTAAGATACTGAAATAGTTACGGGAAATACAATTAAAATAATATTAAAGAACTACTTGCCCATGTCAGACAGTGGGACTGTTGAACCTTAATTACTCAGGATCTAAAATATGAAAGTTTTATGCTGTCTGTACTTTGTAAGGCTTGGGTGAAAACAATGTTTTCTCTATTGCAAGAGTTTGTTCTTGCATTGGTCTCATAGACAAACACAGGATATGCACCCAGTATGGAATTTGTGGATATTTATTTGTATTACATTTGATGGTATGGATTTAAACTTAAATAACCGGTTTATTGACTATGAGGAGATATATGAAGTGTGCTCTGAGAAATCAGTATGCAAATTTTGTAAAGAATTTGTTAAATTTAAGTTAAAAATCAAAGGAGTAAATATTATTAAGATTTTTATTGTATAGAATTGTATTGCTGAACGAAACTATTTTCAGTAGGCGTGCAGATGTTATGACATTATTTTTGTATTCTATGTGCAATCTGTTACACTGTTAAGTCTTTATGAATTACTGCTGTTACTGTATTACTGGTAGATGTATTCTGTGAATGGGCTGAATCTGTTCTTAGTGCATTGTTTAAGCCTCTTTCTGGGCTTAATGCATGTGTGTAGGGTGTCATCCCAGATTAGCCTGTGCAGTCAGCACAGGCTTATCAGGTACAACACTTTCCGTTTTATGGAATGCTTTATATATTTATATATCTTCTGAACGAAAATTCAGTATAGGGGGAAAGTGTTGTCTGAAAATAGCTTGTGTAGACTGCACAGGCTAATCTGGGACAACACTTTACACACATGCATTGAGTACAGTTTTCCAAGAACAAGGCTTATTTTGCAGCCAGCTGTCCCTCATGGGCTTTTCACCCTCTTTCGCAGGGGCCAAAAAACTAGGCCCCTCCTAAGAAAATGTTTATAAAATTTTCCCTAAATTGCCTGTTTATTGAGGAAAACTTCTCCGCTTTCACTCAGTTTTGCCGATTTTTGTCCGGACGTCAAGAAAAAGGGCCCAGTGTCATCTTTGTATCTCTACATTGGGCCTATCTCCCACGTGCAGTACAGATAGAATAGACTACTATCAAGGTGGCCATATGTTAATAGAGACTGGTAGCACATGCTTCAGTTCAAGCGACAATGTAAGTTGTGACACTATTCCGAGATGTTGGTACTCAGTACCTCGCATCTTTATGCTTCGCAGTCAGCATTTGTGTAGAAAGTACCATTTACATGTTGTTTTTTTACGTCATTGCAAATTTACTTGTAAATACCATCATTTTCCATTAAAGTATCAAGAATGTGTTCTGTGTTTCTGATTCTGTGTTGTGCGATTGTCTGATGGGAAGTGGTAAACTTGTGTGATGCAGGTACAAAACAAGGCCATTTCTTTTTTAAGATGATTGTTGTAGTATTTGAATTGGATATAATTTTTTTCCTTATTCTTAAATTTTGAAACTGCCTTCACTGGTTAACTGGAATGTGAAAGACTAGCACAGAAGAAGAAACCCACAATATTAATAACCAAAAATGAAGTACATGTAGTTTAATATGTGTATTTTGTAAACAAATTATATATAAAATTTGTGATTTCGAAACTGCACTTTTTGAAAATGGTGGTATAAACAGNGGGGGGGGGGGGGGGGGGGGGGCAATATTGAAGCATTACCTAGTCCAGCATGCATGGATTTTCATATAACTTTGTAAAAGTTTTCAGTATAATCATTGAACCTTTCTCGCCCAAAACCATTGTCCAAGGTCAAGGTCACACTTTGAGGTCAAACAGAAAGTCCTGGGGTTAACATTTTCCAGCTTGATTGGATTTCAAGAAGCTTGGCGAGTGATATGCATGATGAGACAGATTGTCATGCATGATATGAACCATGTCAAAGGTCAAGGTGAAAATTCAAGGTAAAATCTATGAAATAAATCTCCAATACTTGGTCAACAGCATAAGATAAAAGTAAAAAAAAAAATGGAAATTATGAGGTGGAGTGTTTCTCACAAGAACCAGCTCCCTAGGTATCCAAGGAAAATATCACAATACCAGGTCAAATTCAGGAAATAAATCCTTGACACTTTGTCCACAGCCTAGAACTGTCTAGCGTGGATGGATTTTCAAAAAACATGCACATAATAGACATGTCCTTTAAAACTTAATATCCAATCTCCTCACAGACATATGTGTCGCGTTCTGAGAAAACTGGGCATAATGCATGTGCGTAAAGTGTCGTCCCAGAGTAGCCTGTGCAGTCCGCACAGGCTAACCAGGGACAACACTTTCCGCTTTTATGACATTTTTCGCTAAGAAGAGACTTCATTTCAACCAAAAATGTCATAAAAGCTGAAAGTGTTGTCCTTGATTAGCCTGTGCGGATAGCACAGGCTAATCTGGGACGACACTTTACGAACATGCATTAAGCCCAGTTTTCTCAGAACACGACTCATATGACTGATTCAAAGCATAGCTCTCATCATATCCCTGCCACCATTACACACCACGTTATGAGGATCGATTCATATATTATTGTTAATTTCATGACTTAAAAAAAAAATATTTTAGCTCACCTGAGCAGAAAGTCAAGGTCACGATGTCAAATTTAAGAAAAAGATTGTAAACACTCTTATTTGTACAATCTTGATGAAACTTGCTCAAATCAGTTGTTCTAATGATTGCTCCTTTAAAGCCCCATTAACGCTCAAAATCAACAAATAGTTCGTCAAATAAAGTTAACCCATGAACAATTTGTGTTCCTTATAGCAATAGCCAAAATTTCAAGGCTAGATGTGATCTGGTTACATAGATNGGGGGGGGGGGGGGGGGGGGGGGGGCAATATTGAAGCATTACCTAGTCCAGCATGCATGGATTTTCATATAACTTTGTAAAAGTTTTCAGTATAATCATTGAACCTTTCTCGCCCAAAACCATTGTCCAAGGTCAAGGTCACACTTTGAGGTCAAACAGAAAGTCCTGGGGTTAACATTTTCCAGCTTGATTGGATTTCAAGAAGCTTGGCGAGTGATATGCATGATGAGACAGATTGTCATGCATGATATGAACCATGTCAAAGGTCAAGGTGAAAATTCAAGGTAAAATCTATGAAATAAATCTCCAATACTTGGTCAACAGCATAAGATAAAAGTAAAAAAAAAAATGGAAATTATGAGGTGGAGTGTTTCTCACAAGAACCAGCTCCCTAGGTATCCAAGGAAAATATCACAATACCAGGTCAAATTCAGGAAATAAATCCTTGACACTTTGTCCACAGCCTAGAACTGTCTAGCGTGGATGGATTTTCAAAAAACATGCACATAATAGACATGTCCTTTAAAACTTAATATCCAATCTCCTCACAGACATATGTGTCGCGTTCTGAGAAAACTGGGCATAATGCATGTGCGTAAAGTGTCGTCCCAGAGTAGCCTGTGCAGTCCGCACAGGCTAACCAGGGACAACACTTTCCGCTTTTATGACATTTTTCGCTAAGAAGAGACTTCATTTCAACCAAAAATGTCATAAAAGCTGAAAGTGTTGTCCTTGATTAGCCTGTGCGGATAGCACAGGCTAATCTGGGACGACACTTTACGAACATGCATTAAGCCCAGTTTTCTCAGAACACGACTCATATGACTGATTCAAAGCATAGCTCTCATCATATCCCTGCCACCATTACACACCACGTTATGAGGATCGATTCATATATTATTGTTAATTTCATGACTTAAAAAAAAAATATTTTAGCTCACCTGAGCAGAAAGTCAAGGTCACGATGTCAAATTTAAGAAAAAGATTGTAAACACTCTTATTTGTACAATCTTGATGAAACTTGCTCAAATCAGTTGTTCTAATGATTGCTCCTTTAAAGCCCCATTAACGCTCAAAATCAACAAATAGTTCGTCAAATAAAGTTAACCCATGAACAATTTGTGTTCCTTATAGCAATAGCCAAAATTTCAAGGCTAGATGTGATCTGGTTACATAGATTTAACAAGAAACAAAATCCTCTTTTTTTATTGTTTGTAGTACAATATATTCAAGAAAAATAATTTTCTATCATGGTTTGTTGTCGAATAACCCACAGTAAGCAGTAGAGATGCGTAGGAATTCAATCACAAGTGCGAAGCAGGAGTGATTTGATAACACGCATCTATACTCCTTACTGTGGGTTATTCGACAACAAACCATCATAGAAAATTATTATTTCGATTCTAACACAATTCTGATTGTTTTGGTTCAAGCTTTTGGACGTGAACTATATTTTTCAATACTCCTCCCTTCTTAGTACAAAGTTCACTATGTAGTGACGTCATTGAATTGTACAAACATATTACGTTGTTTTCATTCATAATATTTTGCAAATGACGTCACTTTTATTGAGATTAAAAATCGTAGAAACTAAATGATGTCACGTTTATTGATGCTTCTGAAAAGCTGACATGCTATAAATGTTTTCTTAATTATGTTTCCTAACAAATAACATTCTTTGTAGGCGTGGTTATGCCACTTATCACCAAATATACAATTTGTTGTTTCATTACAGTTATATACATGCTACATTTATTACATTACTTTTAGAGTGATTTTAAGCATGTGCATTTTACTGCAATATTTTCTTTATTTATTCAGAACTATTTTCTAAACATTTAGCTCCGCCCATAATTATTGCAGAATAACCCACGCTTGATTTCCTTCTTTGTCTATAGAAAACAAGTCGCGTGTAGTGTTAAAATTCATATCAATTCATATGACACACAAACACTTAATTAGTACATGAACATTTGTTGAATATAAAAAATAAAAAAGAACATTTTGTATCACAAATCATAATGTCAATCATATTTTGAACAGTCTTCACCATTGTCCAGTCATCAAAAATGTCGACCATTTTTAGATTTATCTGCGCCATCATCCAATCTGCACACTTTAATATTTTGTTAGATTTGTTTATGATGATGATACAAACACATGATTATGTTTGTGATTTATAAATGGAAAATCAGTTTTAACAAAAGCCAGGGTGGAGTTTGAACTATTTATGGGAAAACCCGGTTCAGACTACGTTGAAGACAACTGCATTCTTAAGTTTATTCAACATTATTTGATAAAAGATCAAATTTCGAATAATTTGATTCAATAGCAACAATATCAAAACAAATAACAAACTTAAGGCTGTCATATATATTAAAACATGACTGCATATGTAACATGAGCTGGCATCCATGTCACATTTTAGTAATAGACGTTAAAGATTGCCACAGCCACTGCCACTTCATCTTTAAAATCCCAACCACAAC
Source organism: Dreissena rostriformis (assembly GCA_007657795.1). Lineage (NCBI taxonomy): Eukaryota > Metazoa > Mollusca > Bivalvia > Myida > Dreissenidae > Dreissena > Dreissena rostriformis. The sequence continues at coordinate 27,818 of VMBQ01004395.1, read as the reverse complement.
ATGGGCCAGTAATGTAAGCTGAGACAAGTCAACAAGGTCATATCCCTCATCTAGAAAACACATCTATTGTCTTGTTCATAAAAATGCCAAAGTTTAAACGGTGTGAACTGCACAGACTTAATGCTTGTGCGTAAAGTGTCTTCACAGATTAGCCTGTGCAGTCTGCAAAGGTGGGACGAAACTTTCGGCTTAGACTGGATTTTCTTTAAGAAGCGACTTCATTAAAATGGAAAATTCCATAAAAGCGGAAAGTGTCATCCCTGATAAGCCCAGTGGACTGATCAGGCTAATCTGGGAAGACACTATGCACATGCATGAAACCCTTTATTCCCAGAACGTGCTCATTTCATAAGTATCCTTTGAAATGGTGTCCACTCCAGTATATAGATGGCTCGATAATTCTGCCATTGCCAATATTAGATCAATGCACCTGGCTGCCACATGTTTAGCGGTTAAACTATTTCACACAAGGGCATGTCTGTCATGTCTGCCATGAATGGAAACTAATCCATTAACACCACCTGGCAAGCACTTTAATATTCCTGTGGCAAAACAAGGATCAATCATTTGTCTTCACGCAATGTTAGGGAAGATTGTTAATGTCTCCTTTACCAGTGCATGTGTAGATAGACATGTGGTTGATCACTGTAACTGTAGCCAGTCCTTCAAGTACACACAGGTCATAGGTGACACTGCACCTCCAACGTGGCAGTTGTGGATCACCTGCAACAGACCAAAATAGTCCCGAAATCGGACCCTGAATCAAGTGCGTCATTATTTAATCAATATTTTAAAGCCAAACAATTACAAGCTGATTCATTAGTCATGAACATTTAAATACTGCATTTATAACATGTGTCTTTAAAATGTAATGCATTTTACTGTTAATTTAATAATCAGTTTCTATTGCATGAAGTCGTTAAACTTTTATTTCAACTTTCAATATAACTTGCAGAAATCAAATGGAGTAGAACTCTCATTACACATGCTAAACGTTGCTAACTATGTCTAATCCATGTAAAATACAAACACCATTCAATCTTTCAAAACATAAATACCCCAAACAAATGTTTTAACTATTGGGAAATGTTAATATGAATGTTTGTACTGTATCAGGTAAATGTAACATTCCTTTATAGCTTCTGTAAATCTTAAAGTAAAACTGCACGATTTTTATATGTGTTAAATTGTAATATATTGATAAAAATATGTTACAATAACACAAAATAGGCAAGAAAAATTAAACATTGAAGACGAATTTCATAAAATGCAGCAAAGACAAATAAGCGCCCCGAGCCGATTAAGACGAAGATATTTCGTACATATTTTCCTACAATAACCGAAGCATTCGTCTTTTTATTAGGATCGGAGTTAGTGTTTGTGTGTCCTATAATAGAAATCGTTGCAGGAAATTAAAATGATCCGTAAAACAAAATTGTGTCTTTGTGTCGTATGAACGAATCTGCACTAAAACTAAATTTAGATTCACATCGTACATGCAAGATAAACATGCTGGCGAATTCGCCTGAACAGACATTTTCGATTTCAGAATTAAATATCTGGCTTATTTCGCATTGTCCTTCTTAACTTTTATTTTAATTTATATTGAAATATATGTATTATAAGTTTTTAACACATTCTATATAAATTCATAAATATTTGACACAATTGTGCAGTCTTACTTTAACCTCAGTTCATAAAGTGCATATCAGCAGTGTATGCTTGAACAAAGATGACGTTATACTGCTTTAATTGCATGCACGACTATTTTCCGTACGGGACACGATCCACACGGCATCCTCATGAGTCCCGTAGAGTTGATCAGAGAGTTGACAGCGCGGTACAACTTTGTCTGCCCACCGTCACCAGCTGACGCCACAATCGTCTGCTCACATTTGCCGTCGTAGATCAGCGTATCAAGTATGGTTTCTATGTCCTCAACTGACAACTGGACCTGTGCAATAAAAGCGGACAGTGTTGTCCCTGATTAGCCTGTGCGGACTGCACAGGCTAATCTGGGACAACACTTTACGCACATGCATTAAGCCCAGTTTATCCAGCAAAGTCATGACCAGTGTACCCATATGATCTGCTCTGTCGTCATACATATATTAGATTGATTATGCCTTTTTTTTTATAGCTTATTGAAAATTGATTTAAGTATTTCAGTTGAGTATGATTAATACCAAAAGAGCATGAAAAAAAGACCTCCTATAACAGAGTTCATGTAAATACATATAAGCATCGCTCTGGGTAAACAGGGCTTAATGAATATGCATAAAGTGTCGTCTTATATAAGCCTGTGCAGTTTGCAGTCTTTAAACAAAAAAAAATACCCTAAAAGCGGAAAGAGTCGTCCCTGATTAGCCTGTGCAGATTGCACAGAGGGTGACCATGCATTTTTCCCAGAGCGCCGCTCAAATGATAACACACCTTACTGATGCCGAGCTCAGAGATAAATTTCCAGACATCCTGGGACGATGCAAACGATCCGTTCCTCTGAGCGATGGGGTCATCCTTGGTGCGCTTGCTTACCTCCGCCTGGGAAAAGATAATATGGGCCTGATTCTGGGAAAACAGGGCTTAAAGCATGTTCGTAAAGTGACATCCCAGATTAGCCTGTGCAGTCCGCACAGGCTATTCTAATTCAGGGATGACACTTTCTGCCTAAATTGGATTTTTATTAAGAAGAGACTTTATATAAATAAAAAATTCCATAAAAGCAGAGTGTTGTCCCTTATAATGCTGTGGGGACTGCACAGTCTTATCTGGGATGACACTTGACGAACATGAATTAAGCCCAGTTTTCCCAGAGCAAAGCTCATATAGGTATCAGTAAAACTGTAGGAGTTTAGGACAAGCATCATGCCAGGATCTGTCACACACGTTAATGCTGACCCATTTGAGATTTAAGAATAAGAAATACAGGTAGACATAGACTCATCTAAGATACGCATGAATTCACAAGCATATGCTGGTTACTTGTTACATTTTTAACCAGGTTTTCCGAAGGAAAAAACTGGTTATAAGATTGATGAATGTCGGCGGGCAGGCAGGCGGAAAAATTCTTGTCCGGGCCATTACTATGTCGCTCATTGTGAGATTTTAAAATCATTTGGCACATTTGTTCACCATCATTGGACGGTGTGTCATGCGAAAGAATTACGTCGATATCTCCAAGGTCAAGGTCACACTTTGAGTTCAAAGGTCAAAAATGGCCATAAATGTGCTTGTCCGGGCCATAACTATGTCGTTCATTGTGAGATTTTAAAATCATTTGGCACATTTGTTCACCATCATTGGACGGTGTGTCATGCGAAAGAATTACGTCGATATCTCCAAGGTCAAGGTCACACTTTGAGTTCAAAGGTCAAAAATGGCCATAAATTAAATGAGCTTGTCCGGGCCATAGCTATGTTGTTCATTGTGAGATTTAAAAATTACTCAGTACATTTGTTCACAATCATTGGACGGTGTGTCATGCGAAAGAATAACGTCGATATCTCCAAGGTCAATGTCAC
>VMBQ01004395.1:0-23531 GCA_007657795.1 Dreissena rostriformis | reverse complement strand
ATACGAGTCACTGTGACCTTGACCTTTGACCTAGTGACCTGAAAATCAATAGGGGTCATCTGCCGGTCATGACCAACGTCCCTACGAAGTTTCGTGATCCCAGGCCTAAGCGTTCTTGAGTTATCATCCGGAAACCATTTGACTGCTTCAGGTCACTGTGACCTTGACCTTTGACCTAGTGACCTGAAAATCAATAGGGGTCATCTGCCGGTCATGACCAATGTCCCTATGAAGTTTCGTGATTCCAGGCCTAAGCGTTCTTGAGTTATCATCCGGAAACCATTTTACTTCTTCAGGTCACTGTGACCTTGACCTTTGACCTAGTGACCTGAAAATCAATAGGGGTCATCTGCCAGTCATGACCAATGTCCCTATGAAGTTTTATGATCCCAGGCGTAAGCGTTCTTGAGTTATCATCAGGAAACCATTTTCCTATTTCCAGTCACTGTGACCTTGACCTTTGACCTCGTGACCTCAAAATCAATAGGGGTCATCTTCCAGTCATTATCAATGTATCTATGAAGTTTCATGATCCTAGGCCTAAGCGTTCTTGAGATATCATCGGGAAACCATCTGGTGGACGGACAGACGGACAGACAGACCAACATGTGCAAAACAATATACCCCCTCTTCTTCGAAGGTTGGCATAACAAAACTTCAACACCCGTAAAAACTAGTCAGCAGAGAAGCTGTTTCAAATTGAAAACCTGGTTTTGTGACAATTTTGTCCCTTGTTTACATTTGTCATGAACAAATTGGCATGTAGAGAATTTACAATCAAAGATTTTGTACACCAATTGAGCAGCATTATGCAAAAATGAGTATTATGTCCTAGGCGGCCACAGTAGCTCCAGACCAGCTGTGTATTCACAATTGTTGTCTGGTCAGGAGCTACCCTGTTTGCTGGAAAATCTTGCATGGTTTTGTGGTCTCATATGCAAACATCATGACTCTTCATCAAAGTATACAGATAAACAGGCATATCTGGTGCTACACATTTCAGATATATCTTAAGGATCACTGTTATGCACTCAGTTAAGGGTTCATATTTCAGTGGTTTCACAACCCAATCAACTAACTATAAATTCCTGAACAAACATAAAGAGGGATAAATGCATGTTTGTCCCTTGCCACACATTCAAAATAGCTGTAATTGGAGTTGGTTAATCAGCCTCCAACTAAGCACCCCAGTGTTGTTTTTTTCACCATTCTGGGAATGGGGCCGCACCCTTTGGATTGGGAAAAAATCACAGTGTTTTGACTAAAATTGGGAAATAAGTGTTGTTGTTTTTCTATCAAATGCTTCAAAATTGATAACAAACGTGTTTTCAATATCACTTATAGAGCTGGATGGGAGATGAACTAAATGTTGAGATCTAAAGAAAACTTCAATTGGGAATTTTCAGGTCCCATTTGTACCTTCTGCACCAGGAACTTGTAGCACTGCTGATTGAGGACTTCCACAAACTCAGACTCGAAGTCCTGGTCACTGTACCACGCCCCGCCCGTCACTGTGCGGTCCGGCTCCAAGTTGTACAACATGTACACTTTCTTCTTAGATGCCTGCAAGCAGACAAACAACAGTTAGATACAAATTAGTGGTAAATAAAAAAAATGCATGATGAATGGTGACAGTCTGGACAACTGTTTTATGGCCAAAGTTTACCCTTTACCTCTTAGTGTGACCTTGACCTTTTATATAAGGACATGAATGCCACAGGGACACATCATCTTATGATGATGAACATTTGTGGTATTTTAAAATTGCACACATAAGACCCAAGCAGGCACATAAAAGCTGTGTGTGTGTTTTGAAGTTTATGAGGTCCTTACACACATGAACCTGATTGAATAATGTGTGGACCCTTAATCATCAAAACAAATGTCCACAGACCACTAACTCAGCAATACCTATGGCCACAGACCACTAAATCAACAATACATGCGGCCACATTCTACTAAATCAGCAATACATATGACCACAGACAACTTAAGCAGCAGAACATACAGCCACATTCCACTAAATCAACAATACATACAACCACAGATCACTAAATCAGAAATACATACAGCCACAGACCACTAACTCAGCAATACCTATGGCCACAGACCACTAAATCAACAATACATGCAGCCACATTCCACTAAATAAACAATACATACAGCCACAGATCACTAATTCAGAAATACATACAGCCACAGACCACTAAATCAGCAATACGTATGGCCACAGACAACTAAATCAGCAAAACATACGGCCACATACCATTAAATCAGCAATACGTATGGCCACAGACAACTAAATCAGCAAAACATACGGCCACATACCATTAAATAAGCAATTCATATGGCCACATACCACTAAATCAGCAATACATACAGTCATAGACCACTAAATCAGCAATACATACAGCCACATACCACTAAATGAGCAATACATACGGCCACAGACCACTAAATCAGCAATACATACAGTCACAGACCACTAAATCAGCAATCAATACGGCCACAAACCACTAAATAAGCAAAACATATGACCACAGACCACTAAATCATTAATACATACAGCCACAGACCACTAAATCAGCAATACATATGGCCACATACCACTAAATCAGCAATACATATGGCCACATACCACTTAATCAGCAATACATACGGCCACAGACCACTAAATCAGCAATACATACCGCTACAGACTTGACAGCCTTGATGAGTTTCTTGCTCTCAAGGTTCTTCAGGATTTTGTTGACCTGGGTCAGCAACAGATTGCTTTTGAAGCGAATATCTCGTATCCAAATCCCTGCAAGAAAGAGTATGATGAACAATAGTTATTTATAGAAGAAATACGGGCATTGTATAAACATCTATTGATTTAACTGTGTCTTTCTTTGAGTAAATTATGAAGTCTTTGAATAATCTCTGCTGGCAGAACAAGCATTATGTAGACACCCATCATAATGCCTGAAATACATGGCATTTCATTTTATCATTACATAACAATGCGCATTATACAATGTACATTAGAGTATTGTTGAATCTCTAGAGATATTGCCAAAAGAGCAAATCTTAACAACATGCAAAAGTCCTTTATTTCTGGCAAGAGACCAACAAAACATTTATAAGTGACAAACAATGATTGTTTATATTTATAAATTAATAATTGCATAATTCTTTCTCAATTCAATGGCGTATATAAGACTGCTATGTTTGATGGTTTTATGCAAACCATGCGAAAGACGTCGGACCTCGGACAAATCGATAAAATTTGATGTGGTCCGATAATATTACTGAAATTGTCGGACCTCGTGTCCGACAAAAAAAACAACAACAATATGTAAAACTTTGATTAAAAATGAACCGGAAACTAAAAATATGTAAACAAAATACAGACTTATTTATGTTTATTTTACTTCGATAGATTATTTAACTTTAAAATAAATTTTACCAACCAGTCTTTGCTTTCTTTGCTGTTGACGTAACAAACTCCAAGCGGGATTCTTAGAACCAGTCAAATATTGCACATTGTTTCGTGACGTTGGCGACCCATCATTGAGTGGTTTAATTGAATTTTACTGGTTTCGATGATCGAAAATTGAAAGCGGGGAGCCACACGACCGTTGCCTGTCCCGTGTCAAGATTTGATTAACATTGTGAACGTCATAATAATACGTCATATTAATAACAATAAACTCTACAAAAGGTATTATCTATTCTTTGGTTAATGAAGAACGAGGTCCGGTAAAATCTGGTGAGGTCCGACAAATTGTGAAAGTTATCGGACCTTGTGTCCGACAAGATTTTTTCGTCTTTCGCATGGGTTGGTATTATGAAAAAAAATGTCTGCGCACTGTTAACAAAAATAACACAAAGGAATTACCCAACATCAAAATTGATGTTCCCACTTCATATATTTTTTTTTCATGAAACAGCTTATTTCCATGCACCTCATTTACTCACATGTTGGACTGGTACCTCATGGGGAACATTTGTTATTTAAAAATTACATGACATATGATGACGTACACTGAGGACAAGTTTGTATGCACTTATGTATGCACTTATGTATGCCCTTATGCAATACAATCAACCATTTTGACAACCATATCGCATTCTAAAGGCTGGCTTAACAATAATGACGTTGGGGTTTCCCAATTCCACATCTGATACAGGTTTTTTCTTGAAACTGCTCATTCTCCAAAACTCAGTGTATACCCCACCTCTTCCCCTCCACACTCACCTTTGTTGCTTGCATCCTTGATGATCTGGTAGACCACTTTCTCCTGCTGGTCGCCCCCCTTGACGGGGTCCGCTGCAGACGAGTCCTTCAGTTTGTAGATCAGCTTGCCACTGGAGCTCTTCAGCAGGTCTATCCTACCCTGACAACAACAGGTAACAGTGATGGTGAATCCTACCCTGACAACAACAGGTAACAGTGATGGTGAACAAATGAGTCTCACTCTGGGTAAGTGGGCTTAACCCTTTGAGTGCTGGAACCGGATTTTGAAGGCCTTTGCAAACAGTTTGGATCCAGATGAGACGCCACAGAACGTGGCGTCTCATCAGGATCCAAACTGTTTGCTATTCTGATACACAATAGATCCTTTATAACGTATTCTTTAAAAAAAAATCGAAGAAAATGCTAATTTTAGAAATTCAACAGACAACATTTTAGCAGACGACAAATTTCCCAGCATGCAAAGGGTTAATGCATGAGCGTAGTGTCGTCCCAGATTAGCCGATGCAGTCCCACAGGCTGTTCAGGGAAGAAACTTTCCGTATTAATTCAGTTTAGGCAGAAAGTGTTGTCTTATCTTGGACAACACTGTACTAACATGCATTAAGCCCTGTTTTCCCAGAGCGTGGTTAAATTCAAAGTTGTGTAGCCCTTACAGTAGCCAAAATAGCCGGAATAGAAACTATATCAAGCAATTAAACTGAGCTTGTATAGTAAGGCCCAACATGATTTTTGTCTGCCTCAATGTGTTTTCCTGCATGTTTGGTAGGTTTAGAAATATCATGTAGAGTAAAACATATACCGATAATCAAATATGAATGACCTTATTGATAAGATAAAAAGTTCAATTAATAAAACACAAGTTTAAAAGTAATTGATTATTTTAATTAATTTCTTATATGTTTCCAAATAAAAAAGATTGTCATGCAATTTTATATCATTATTTTATTGGTTCTCTGCCTGTTCACCGAGAAATGGAAACAATAACAACAATGTCATGTGTGTTCACAGGGAATATTTTGGTCCATCTTTGAGGCCAACATTAAGCCCCATCCCCCAAGGCCTGTGTTTATTTTGAATAATGATATCAGGGATGGAAACTAAATTTTTACAATTGGTTGCCCACACGGGCAACCATCTTTAGTATTTTGGTTGCCCAGCTAAAGTGTAACAAGCCCAGAATCATGTACATTTCGTGTCAGGTGTATCTTATGCTTTCTTACAATAAAATAATAGATAATTTAACAACAACATTGCTGACATGACACATGTTTTATGCATTATGTCTTATTATGAGTCTAATTGAATCATTTGCTAGGCCTAAATACATCAGGCTTCCTGAAAAGGCCAGACCTCCGGTCTTGTCCGGCAATTTTTTTTACCGTCCGGCGAAGTTTCTAATATCACCGGTCCTTGTGACAGGCCAAAAAAACATGACTAAATATCGAAAAGTCTAATATTTGCCAAAGGACGAAACACCCCATTAGAATCACTCTTTTCGTGAATTTCGAGCTGTTTGTCATTAAAAACACTAACGCGTCACTAGTTCCTTAGAATGCTCTCGACTCCCATTGTTGTTTTTTCGAAAACATTAATTTCATTGGGCCGACATATTACCATCTGCATAAATATGAGTTAAACTTTACTAAATTCTTCAGTTATAAACTCACGCTGTTTGGTCAGGTGAATTTTTGTCCGGACAGGCTAACTTTTCCATCAGCCTGTCCGGTTGACAGGCACTTTTTGGGCCTTTTCAGGAAGCCTGAATACATGAATATTATTAAACTGATAATTGATCCATGGTTTTAAAATATAATTGCAGTAAATGTTTTTAATCTTTAAAAAAGGCAAGTTGCCCGGCCGGACTACCAACATTTAAAATTAAGTTGCCCGGGTCAAAATGTAGTTGCCCCGGGCTCACGGGCAACCACTAATTTCCATCCCTGGATATCTATTAAATGTATAAGTAGATATTCATTACTTTAAGTAATTTGAAATGATATACTTTAATTCCCCCTGTCAAGGTATCGCACGTAAGCACTGTGCCCTGTTCCCATATGAGTGAGACTATGCCCTATTTCACACTAAGTTACTGTGAGTTCTTACTGTTGACAGCAGACGGTTGATTGCTGTGACTCGCTGCTGTACGTCAAACTGAGGCATGTTCTCCTGTATCAGGGCATCATTGATACCTTNAAATTGTCAAATGTAGGCATGAACAAAATATATGTTTACAAGTTTTAAAAATTGGAATAAAAAAAATGTTATGTGAATACGCACAATGTGTTTATATGTGTTTTTTGAGATTCTTTTCGAATATTTACTGTGTGTTTGTAACCCGGCAAAACGCTTCCGGTATGATGACACTTTTACAAAATTAGTGTCTAGAATCGTGTTAATTTTTTTAGCTGTGAAATGTCCGTCGAAGTCAAGCAAGAAACAGGATTAGACACAGACCAAGAAACAAGGTTTTAATTACAAACATTCTTAAATGTTACTCTTTTGTGTGCGAACATTAAAATACAATGTGTTTTCGCGAACCTTAATCGAGTGCCCAATTTCGACGCATCAAAGCAGTCTGTTGAAGTTTTGTTGCTCAAAATAGGGATTATGTAATTTATTTTGTTATTTCAGTACACATTTACCTTTTATTTACACATTTAAAATTCAATTGATTGTGCTATCAACAAAAACTCGTTGATATACTAAATGATCCAAGTCTATGTGACGGCGGCCATATGTGTTGAGAGTGCCCTAAAACGACGCATCTGTAACTTTAACTGTAAAAGCAATCTTGGATCTGAAATTAATTAAATCAATTAAGGTTTTTAATTTTGGGATGCCATGCTCTCTGGCAGTGGTTTTAATAGTGACCCCTGTCAGCAACACATTGTCATAAGCTTTGTTTATGGAAGTAGGTGAATTTAACCTGTACTTCTTTTGAGGAGACTACAAATATTAATAAGTAAATGAAAATAACTAATAAACATAACATGAAATTACCAACATAAACACTTGCTACATGTAGTTAAAACTGTATTACAGAATAACCAAAAACCTATCTGGACTTCAAATCTAATTTAATGCTTACACCTTTCTCATAGTGAAAATTAATCTATTTATACAATGTTTTGTCAACTGGCAATCACGTGACTTATGAATGAAATAGTGAGCTTTTGCAGCCAAAACTGATGCATTTTCCCATTGTCTTTTTTACAAAGAAAATTGGGCGTAAAGTGTTCAAAAGTTTTGCATTAAGTAAAATACATACAAATCCATCAATTGCAAACCAATCAAGCATATCTTACATTTAAACCCGCTATTTTCCACATAACAAACAATGAATATAGTAAATTGTGCGTAGTGTACCATGTGCTATTGTATGACGTCAACGGATGTCGCTTATGTATCAAACAGAGGCAAAACAAAAATGGTGTCAAAATAGGTCCGCGTCAAAACAGTTAACTCGACGATACTGTTGACACAAACATTTGCATCAGGCATTATATAGTTTCTCCTGCAGGCTCCGAGTTTCTGTCCATATTTTCGCGCAGTCAGAAGATAATCATGTGTTCTAGATGTTCATTTCATCTTCAATAACTATGTTCTTCTGCTGGTCTTGTTGCGCTCACAGCTTTGCCATTTTGTCTGCCTTCATTTTGTTTGTTCCAAGGTGAGAGGAGATCCAAATTTCTTAAGCAATTGATGTAGCATGAACCAACAAGGGAGGCAACTCGTGATGTCTCAAATGGGCAGTAACCAAAAAGTGGTACTTAATTATCTCACCTAAGAGGGTTTAAATTACATTTAAAAGCTATTTTCTGATTGGATTAAACATTCTGAAATCATCCAATCAAGAAAGTAGAGACATTTATCTTGCGGAACATTCAATGCCATGCTACATGCAAGCTATTCAGAAAATAAAAATCGTAAACCAAAAAGTTCGGAATGTTTTTTTTCGTGGTTTTAGACAGTGTTCCTGGCTGAAATCTATAAAATAATACTTTTAAATCATTTATGTATTGGTATTGAAAAAGAAAGTGGTCGAATATTTGTGGAAAACAAGTATTTTGATTAAAACTTGTGTCTGCTACAATGTAACAAGTGGTTACGGAAATTACCGATGGTACAGATGTATTGACAGACAAAGGCCAAACAAACGAATAGCTTTCATATTTCAAGTTTATCAGCCTTGAAAGCATCACTTAATCAAATAAGAAGCAAAATCATACATTTATCAACCAGTAATAGTCAATAACACCAACAATTTTGGGTGCATACATTTTGTTTCTCGGAAACCGCGACATTTGTTATTTTCGGAAACCGACGATCGGTCATTTCCGGAACATCTCGGTAAATTTCAGCAGACAAGTTTTCGTAAAAAATTCTTATGTTTACCGCAAATATTCTACCACTTTCTTGTTGTATACCAATACATAAATGATTTGAAAGTAATATATTTTGGTCAGGAACACTTTATATAACTGCTAAAAAAGACATCTCAAATTAAGCACATAAACCATTGAAAAATCATACTTTACTTTATCCTTCTTTCCGATTGTTTTATCAATTCCTTTAGCTTCAGCCTCCCACTTGGAAATTATGACACATATCTGTTTAAACTCAAGTTATATATAAATTTTAGTTATTTTTCAGGGCTTTTTTTTGCCCGATTTTATAGCCGAATAACGGCTATGTTCCCAATGGCAAAAGGTATACTTTTTTCCCAAAATTTGGAAAAAAAATCCCAATTAAAAAAAAAAAAATTTTTTTTTTATTTTTTTTAAATTGGGATTTTTTTTCCAAATTTTGGGAAAAAAGTATACCTTTTGCCATTGGGAACATAGCCGTTATTCGGCTATAAAATCGGGCAAAAAAAAGCCCTGAAAAATAACTAAAATTTATATATAACTTGAGTTTAAACAGATATGTGTCATAATTTCCAAGTGGGAGGCTGAAGCTAAAGGAATTGATAAAACAATCGGAAAGAAGGATAAAGTAAAGTATGATTTTTCAATGGTTTATGTGCTTAATTTGAGATGTCTTTTTTAGCAGTTATATAAAGTGTTCCTGACCAAAATATATTACTTTCAAATCATTTATGTATTGGTATACAACAAGAAAGTGGTAGAATATTTGCGGTAAACATAAGAATTTTTTACGAAAACTTGTCTGCTGAAATTTACCGAGATGTTCCGGAAATGACCGATCGTCGGTTTCCGAAAATAACAAATGTCGCGGTTTCCGAGAAACAAAATGTATGCACCCAAAATTGTTGGTGTTATTGACTATTACTGGTTGATAAATGTATGATTTTGCTTCTTATTTGATTAAGTGATGCTTTCAAGGCTGATAAACTTGAAATATGAAAGCTATTCGTTTGTTTGGCCTTTGTCTGTCAATACATCTGTACCATCGGTAATTTCCGTAACCACTTGTTACATTGTAGCAGACACAAGTTTTAATCAAAATACTTGTTTTCCACAAATATTCGACCACTTTCTTTTTCAATACCAATACATAAATGATTTAAAAGTATTATTTTATAGATTTCAGCCAGGAACACTGTCTAAAACCACGAAAAAAAACATTCCGAACTTTTTGGTTTACGATTTTTATTTTCTGAATAGCTTGCATGTAGCATGGCATTGAATGTTCCGCAAGATAAATGTCTCTACTTTCTTGATTGGATGATTTCAGAATGTTTAATCCAATCAGAAAATAGCTTTTAAATGTAATTTAAACCCTCTTAGGTGAGATAATTAAGTACCACTTTTTGGTTACTGCCCATTTGAGACATCACGAGTTGCCTCCCTTGTTGGTTCATGCTACATCAATTGCTTAAGAAATTTGGATCTCCTCTCACCTTGGAACAAACAAAATGAAGGCAGACAAAATGGCAAAGCTGTGAGCGCAACAAGACCAGCAGAAGAACATAGTTATTGAAGATGAAATGAACATCTAGAACACATGATTATCTTCTGACTGCGCGAAAATATGGACAGAAACTCGGAGCCTGCAGGAGAAACTATATAATGCCTGATGCAAATGTTTGTGTCAACAGTATCGTCGAGTTAACTGTTTTGACGCGGACCTATTTTGACACCATTTTTGTTTTGCCTCTGTTTGATACATAAGCGACATCCGTTGACGTCATACAATAGCACATGGTACACTACGCACAATTTACTATATTCATTGTTTGTTATGTGGAAAATAGCGGGTTTAAATGTAAGATATGCTTGATTGGTTTGCAATTGATGGATTTGTATGTATTTTACTTAATGCAAAACTTTTGAACACTTTACGCCCAATTTTCTTTGTAAAAAAGACAATGGGAAAATGCATCAGTTTTGGCTGCAAAAGCTCACTATTTCATTCATAAGTCACGTGATTGCCAGTTGACAAAACATTGTATAAATAGATTAATTTTCACTATGAGAAAGGTGTAAGCATTAAATTAGATTTGAAGTCCAGATAGGTTTTTGGTTATTCTGTAATACAGTTTTAACTACATGTAGCAAGTGTTTATGTTGGTAATTTCATGTTATGTTTATTAGTTATTTTCATTTACTTATTAATATTTGTAGTCTCCTCAAAAGAAGTACAGGTTAAATTCACCTACTTCCATAAACAAAGCTTATGACAATGTGTTGCTGACAGGGGTCACTATTAAAACCACTGCCAGAGAGCATGGCATCCCAAAATTAAAAACCTTAATTGATTTAATTAATTTCAGATCCAAGATTGCTTTTACAGTTAAAGTTACAGATGCGTCGTTTTAGGGCACTCTCAACACATATGGCCGCCGTCACATAGACTTGGATCATTTAGTATATCAACGAGTTTTTGTTGATAGCACAATCAATTGAATTTTAAATGTGTAAATAAAAGGTAAATGTGTACTGAAATAACAAAATAAATTACATAATCCCTATTTTGAGCAACAAAACTTCAACAGACTGCTTTGATGCGTCGAAATTGGGCACTCGATTAAGGTTCGCGAAAACACATTGTATTTTAATGTTCGCACACAAAAGAGTAACATTTAAGAATGTTTGTAATTAAAACCTTGTTTCTTGGTCTGTGTCTAATCCTGTTTCTTGCTTGACTTCGACGGACATTTCACAGCTAAAAAAATTAACACGATTCTAGACACTAATTTTGTAAAAGTGTCATCATACCGGAAGCGTTTTGCCGGGTTACAAACACACAGTAAATATTCGAAAAGAATCTCAAAAAACACATATAAACACATTGTGCGTATTCACATAACATTTTTTTTATTCCAATTTTTAAAACTTGTAAACATATATTTTGTTCATGCCTACATTTGACAATTTACTATTCACCTCCGAATAATCATGACTGTCATGGCGGAAGGAGAGGTAATTTTCTTTTTAGAAAATTGATATCATTGTGTTTGAATATTGTTGCTTTCACTTACACTCAATATTGTTATGTTATATTCAGGTTGAAATCACAGAGGGCTGCCGACTGCCAGTTTTGCTTCGAAATGGGGACGGTTGGCGTAAGTTTCAAATTTGTTTACATTTCGTTTCGTACCCAATCCTTTCGTAACAACATTGGTGCTTCATTCGAACCGTAAAGGTGATACACGTTTGAGTGACTAAGTAAAGTAAGATATTGAAGAACGGTTAGTGAGCATCTATAAAATTAAATATATGTTGTTAGAGGTTATTAATTTTCTCCTGTTTATTGGAGTTTGTTTTCAGAATAAATGCAACAATTAAACTAATGAGAAAGATTTGGGGATTACTTTTGATAATAAGCTCAACTTTGATCAGCACATTTCTAACATCACATGTAAGGCACAAAGAAATCTAGGATTGATACGCAGAACATTTGAATATCTTGACAAGGACATGTTTAACCATTTATATGAATCGCTTGTTCGACCTACATTGGAATATGGATCTAGTGTATGGTCTCCACATTTGAAAAAACACATTAAGAAAATAGAAGATATACAACAAAGAGCTTCCAAACGTGTGTCAAACTTGTATCATATTTCTTACACTAAGAGGTTGAAAGAAATTGGTCTTGTAACCCTGGAGTATAGACGTGATAGAGCGGATATGATTCAGTTGTTCAAATCCATGCACAATATAGACAGTCTGAAATGGGACAAACTGTTTTTTGTTTCACAAAATGATTTGCGTGGTCATTCTTTGAAACTCCAANTGTGCCAAACTTGTATCATATTCCTTACACTCAGAGGTTGAAAGAAATTCGTCTTGTAACCCTGGAGTACAGACGTGATAGAGCAGATATGATTCAGTTGTTCAAATCCATGCACAATATAGACAGTCTGAAATGGGACAAACTGTTCTCACTTTCACAAAATGATTTGCGTGGTCATTCTTTGAAACTCCAAACACCAAAGTGCTAGAAGAACATCAGATTGAATTCTTTCTCAATTAGAACTATTTCATTTTGAAACAGTCTGAGTGAAGAAACTATTTCTTCAAACAATGTGAATCTTTTTAAAACCCGACTGAACAAGGAAAATTGGAATGCTTAAAAATTTGTACCATCATGTTATGCGCACAATGGAATTAATTAATAATATATGTTGTGAGAAACCTAAAAGAAGACATTCATGAGATGGGCCAAGATAGCTTAACCGCTTAAATTATGGCCCTACCATCCAGGTATCCAGGTACATCATGAAAATGAAATCGCTCATTGTTTTGATGTTTGCAATAAGTTTGTTACATACAGTAACAATTAGCAAATCAAACTGGTTAAACAACACCTACTTCAAACTCAGTCGCAAAATCGGCAACTGCGTTCTGCTAAAATGCAATTGAAAACATAACAGTCAAAGANAAGACATTCATCAGATGGGCAAAGATAGCTTAACCGCTAAAATTATTGCCCGACCATCCAGATTTCCAGGTATAATTTTGGCCTAAACAAAATATAGCTGGGGATGCTAATACTAAGATTTAAAGTTACCATCTTTAAATCACTGGTATATGGTTACATATTTATTATTTATGCCCCACATTTAGCATTGCTCTTGTCTGAAAATCTGTTCATACATTCATCTGTATGAATATATTCTGAAGCTTGTATTTTTAACTCTCCTTAATTATTGTGTGGATCCTGCACAAACTTTCTCAGATAAATAGCCTTAATCACGTGAAGATAATTATACAGAAAGGAATTTGGCCTGCAACAAGTTTTGGTAGAATCATGACCCTTTGTCTGTTTTTCAAGTCCTTCATGCAATTAGAATAATAAGTGACGGATTAACATTGAGTTGTAAACACAAGTTCCTCACGTAAGAGGAGCAAGTCAAATGTGTTAAACTGTTTGAATCTGGAAAAGGTCCGCGTGTGAATTCAAGTGAGTTAAGTGTTGGGCAAATCCAAGTACAGAGTGTGATTAAACGTAAGCATGAAATAAAAAACACTAAAAACAACAGATCGCGATTGCCATATGTGCATCCATGACTGGTTGGCAAAATTTTCTTCCCACTATCAGTACATTTGCAACTGTATGTAATAAGATGGCATTTTGATTTCTAATAAATTATAACGCTAGTGAAGATACATTTTAATTGCATGAAACAAGTAACAACAACAATGTGTACTGGTAGCAATTACTGAATTAGCAGGGGCCGTATTAACGTCATAGCATGAATGATACTATCATCTGACCAACCATTTAAAAAGTGGTCATCTGAGTACAGCAGTCACTTGATTACAACAGCCATTTTGACCACTCCCCTTGACTGGCTGTTGTACGCAGGTTGTACTGTACTGTAATTTCAAATAGATGTTAACAATCTTAACTGTTTTATTATGTTAATGTATAAATATGTGTGATATATATATTAATGTTTCTTTCCAGATTGGGCAGAAATCCTTGGCAAGAAGCAGGTCAATGACAAGCCATTGTTTTACGTCCATTATGATGACTGTAAGTACCTGAATGATTGCGAACATGTTTAAAGAAATTTGCAATGATAAATGTGAAATATTTTGTTCATATTTATTTGTTGTGAGTACTTTATGTATATTAAGTACCAAAATCAAAGTATGTATATAGTATTAGTGGTTTACATTTCTTTGTTTGGTTTCAATAATGTCAATTCAATAGAAAATAAAAGCTTCAAAACACCAGATGTAAAGAAATGCAATATGAATTGTTTTATGATTCTGCAAGACCACTGCTACCTTGAAGATATGAAAATACCTACATGTTATGCAATTTTCAACATATATCATATCAAGTAGCTATTACATAGGCAGACTTGTAGTTATAATGAGGCTATCTATTTATGTGCAGTCAATAAGCGTCTTGACGAGTGGGTTCCCGAGGAGCGTCTGGATGTCGGCAAGCTGGAGTACCCAAAGAAGGACCAGAAGACACCCAAGAAGGAGGTTGGGAAAGTGGGCACACCCAGCAGTCGACCTGGCAGCCCTGAGTCAATGGTGGTAAGTAGTGTTGTGGTCAAACATTGAGCTTCGCTGTGGGAAAACAGGTCTTAATGCATGTGCCTAAAGTGTCGTCCAAGATTAGCCTGTGCACACTGCACAGGCTAATCAGGTATGACACTTTCCGCCTAACTGGATTTTCTCTAAGAAGAGACTTCCTTTAAACAAAATACAATAAAAGAGGAAAGTGATGTCCTGGATTAGCCTGTACAGACTGCACAGGCTAATCTGGGACAACACTTTATGCATTTTTTCCCATCGCTCAAATCTAGATTGCTATTAAGAAATCAGCATAAGTAGCCAAAAGTTTTCATCTTTGCAAAAGAAACCTGTTATTTGGAAATATTTCTTTCCAAAAGTGTGAAAATAAGCATAATTTGCATATATTTTCAGAGATTTTAGCAGCGGATGGCAGCTATTTTGGCTACCGGTAGCCTTGACTTTGAAATTTGTGTCGTGTTCTGAGAAAACTGAGCATAATGCTTGTGCGTAAATTGTCATCCCAGATAAGTCTGTGCAGTCCGCACATGCTAATCAGGGACGACACTTTCCGCTTTTATGATTTTTTTTGTTTAAATGAAGTCTCTTCTTAGCAAAAATCCAATTAAGGCAGTAGGATCCTAATGAGATCGGGAAAAGTCGGTCGATATCGCCGTATTCGGAAAGCGTTTGGCAACAATTGGTTATCTACGTCAAAGTCCGGAAATAATACGTAAAACACGAAATAAATGAGTGTGTTTTTATTTAAGAACCATAAATACGCAATAAATTTGTGTGTTTTTATTTTACAACTAAATGTGTTCATCTCCTTAAGATGAATTAACTTTAAAATAAATATTATATTATTTTTCGTTTAAAAAAAATATTTTTTCGTTCACGTCACGGCTGTTGACATTCTGGTGCACAATGAAAGTGCTTAAACAAAGCAGTCGGTTTGCAAACACGAAAATGAATTAAATACCGATTACCGGCGTTGTACTGATGTTGAATGAATGCAGTTTATTGCAGACACATTACTATTACGGTAGGTGTTATTCAAATGTGCTATACATAAACAAATAATAGTCTTCAATTGTTGCTATTGTCGAAGTTATGAATTGCGATGTTTTAAAATAGAACGGTATGATGTATCAATGATTTCTGTGACTTATTGACACATTGACTTGCAGTTTTTATTCTTTCTATTTNCATAAACTGATACCATTATATGTAAATGTTTTAGAACCAAAACTTCCTACTCTTGGTTTGGAAAAACGACCAGAGTCTACAAATGTAAAATTTTCAGCAAAATGATCAGATTCTGGCTGAGCTACCATATTAGACCTAGTACAACGATTATGTACGCCAGACACTGGCTTAAAATTCTCACCCATATACTCTGGTGCAAGGCCATTTTTAACCTTATGTACATGACAAAGTATGATCTGTTCTACTCGTTTTGAAACAGGCAGCCAACCTAAATATGAAAACTGTTCTTGACCAACATGTGATCTGTTATCCATATTCAGAACAAACCTAATCATCTTGTTTTGAGTAGTTTGAAGCCTATTTTTAAGTGACTGAATAAGACCAGGGTACCAAAAAGAACAGGCATAGTCAAAGTGGCACTGTATAAGGGACATGACAAGGAGTTTTCTGGTGTGGAATGTTAAGAACTTACTATTTCTGTATAGGAACCTTAACCTTGAGTTTGCCTTTGTAAAAATTGACCTAGCAATGGTTTCACCAGACAGGAACTGGTCAAATATAGCACCTAGGTACTTAGCTGAACTTGATGGAGTAATAGACACATCATTGCAAGAGACATTTANAAACGTTTTAAAATTTTGCAATTAATTTTTATTTACATTTTACTATTTGGAAATAATAACAAATTGTGTTTCTGGAAAAGTACCCATTAGGGTCCCACTACCTTAAGGCGGAAATTGTCGTCCCTGATTAGCCTGTGCGGACTGCACAGGCTAATCTGGGATGACAATTTACGCACAAGCATTTTGCCCAGTTTTCTCAGAACACGACACATTTAATGATCATTCAATATTAAAATGAATGCATTGAAATCTGCAGTTTTCTGTGTCCTGCTTTTTGTTTCATCAGTAATAACTTCCAATATGAATTTATTTACTTGCAGAATGGTTCCGGTATGTCACATCCCAAAAAAGCTTCGGGAGCCAGTAGGAAAAGGAAACTGGAAGATGATGTAAGTTTGGTGCTTAATGTTTGGTGATTGATTGCTTTTTCTGTGATTGTTATTTCTTGTCTGTGGTATGGTTTATCTTAATTCTTCTAATTGCACACAGTTTTCATTTTATAATGTTATAAAGAGTTTGTAGAAATGATTCAGTTTATGTGGTTGCATATTGCACTTATGTTAAGTGAAATAATAGAATAGTATGGTTTTGTTGGTTTGCTTTCTATCCAGAGTTGAGGATTTTGTTTTCCAATATTTTCTTTACAACATCAAGTTTTATGCTCAACCATCTATATACTCAACCAAAAATAATACTTTTGCTTTGTTAAAAGGAGCACAATCTTTCAATGATTTACTAGATTTTACTGAACTCTTCCTTTTGTAATAAACATTTGTTATGCCCCCTTTAAACAAAAAAGGGGGTATATTGTTTTTGGCCTGTCTGTCTGTCTGTCATTCTGTCTGTTTGTCCAAAACTTTAACCTATCTTAAAGTTTGGTCATAACTTTTGCAATATTGATCATAGCAACTTGATATTTGGCATGCATGTGTATCTCATGGAGCTGCACATTTTTAGTGGTGAAAGGTCAAGGTCATCCTTCAAGGTCAAATGTATTATTTATTTTTTTAAATCAAAGCGTCGCATTAGGGGGCATTGTGTTTCTGACAAACACATCTCTTGTCTTTTAATGAATTAATTGGGAATGACTGGTTTATTCAGCAAAGTTATATGATTTTACAATAACCACATTTATGTATGTTTGAATCAGTAACGTATTTGTAACAATTTGGCATGCAAACTATTAAAGACCCTTTTTGGTTTTGAAAGAAGTTGTATATGTAATATATGAGTCACGCTGTGGGAAAAGGGGCGTAATGCATGTGCGTAAAGAATCATTCCAGATTAGTGTGTGCAGTCGGCACAGGCTAGTCTGGGACAACACTTTCTGCCTTTACTGGATTTTTATTTAGAAGAGACTTCATGTAAACAGAAATTCCATAAAAGCGGAAAGTGTCATCCCTGATTTTGCCTGTTTGTACTGCACAAACTAATCTAGGACAATACTTTAAACACATGCATTAAGCCCTGTTTTCCCAGAGTGAGACTCAAATGTTGTTTGTTTAATCTCTGTTGCACAGTCATTTCACAGTCATATAAATGCAGGAAGGATTTTTGATGCGTAACATCAATAAAGAGGCTTCTGTTGTAGCAAGAATTCAACTGTTTTAAATTGAAGTGTTCAAAGCAGTAATAACATGCTTCAGACTTCACTTTGACAGGTTATTGTGCGTTTAATGAGAGAAAGTTTTCAAAATTGAGCATTTTATTTTAATTAATAATACTTAATATGTACCTTTAATATAGCTTTACTAATACTTATAGATTTATAAATATATATCTATATCTAGAACAAGTGCATTTATGTATACAGGAATATGGCCTATTTTATGCACACTAACATTGACTGCCATGCTTAAGCTAAGAAATATAAAGTATGACCTATTTCATTGACATATTTCATTGACATATTTCATTGACATATTTTCATCAGCTTTACTTAACAAGCAGGTCATGGTAGCAGTCTTCAAAATAATATTTTTAGAGCATAGACCATTTTAGCAGACTAACTTTACAAAGTCATAGGTTTTCATATGCCCAAAAAGTATTAAGGCAAAAGTTTGCTTTTTTATGCTCCTGAACAGATTCTCAATAAATTGAAAAATTTAAGCATTGCCATCCGAATCCATTTTCTACTCCTGATTAATTATTTCAGAAATGGGTGCTAGTAAGGAATGTCTAAAACCCAAAGAACTGCAAAATGAGTTACATGTTATGCAAGAGTTCTCAAGCATTTCATTGAACTAATACGATTTGAGCCTCGATCTTACAAAACAGGGCTTAATGTATGTGCATAAAGTGACGTACATAGGGTACAAGGTTTGCATGTGAAGTCTGCGCGAGCTAATCTGGGCCAGCACTTTCCGCTTTTATGGTATTTTTCATTTAAAGGAAGTCTCTTAGCAAAAATCCAGTTTAGTTGGAAAGTGTCATCCCTGATAAGCCTGTGTGGGCTACACAGGCTAATGTGTCAATGTGAGACAACACTTGACGCCTTGCATTAAGCCCAGTTTTCCCAAAATGAGGCGCATTTATCCTCTATTGCTTCCTTTTGAAATTATTTGACCCTTGATTGCAACTAAGCCTTCATTTAATTGTTCTTGTTGTACAAGGGTTAACACTAAATGCATTAAATTCAGGTCAGAATTGGCAGTTAACCATTTCTTCAAAAACAAACATTTAGTACTTGACGTTTCATTAAAGCCACACACCTTNGTGCACATACTAATCTGGGACAATACTTTAAATGCATGCATTAAGCCCTGTTTTCCCAGAGTGAGGCTCAAATGTTGTTTGTTTAATCTCTGTTGCACAGTCATTTCACAGTCATATAAATGCAGGAAGGATTTTTGATGTGTTACATCAATAAAGAGGCTTCCGTTGTCATGTAGCAAGAATGCAACTGTTTTAAATTGAAGTGTTCAAAGCAGTAATAACATGCTTCAGACTTCACTTTGACAGGTTATTGTGCAGTTTAATGAGAGAAAGTTTTCAAAATTGAGCATTTTATTTTAATTAATAATACTTAATATGTACCTTTAATATAGCTTTACTAATACTTATAGATTTATAAATATATATCTATATCAAGAACACGTGCATTTATGTATACAGGAATATGGGCTATTTTATGCACACTAACATTGACTGCCATGCTTAAGCTAAGAAATATAAAGTAATGACCTATTTCATTGACCTATTTCATTGACATATTTCATTGACATATTTTCATCAGCTTTACTTAACAAGCAGGTCATGGTAGCAGTCTGCAAAATAATATTTTTAAAGCATAGACCATTTTAGCAGACTACCTTTACAAAGTCATAGGTTTTCATATGCCCAAAAAGTATTAAGCCAAAAGTTTGCTTTTTATGCTCCTGAACAGATTCTCAATAAATTAAAAAATTTAAACATTGCCATCCGAATCCATTTTCTACTCCTGATTAATTATTTCAGAAATGGTTGCTATTAACCCTTTGCATGCTGAGAAATTTGTCATCTGCTTAAATGTTGTCTGCTAAATTCCTAAAATTAGCATTTTCTTTGATTTTTTTTCAAAGAATACTATCAGAATAGCAAACAGTTTGGATCCTGATGAGACGCCACGTTCTGTGGCGTCTCATCTGGATCCAAACTGTTTGCAAAGGCCTTCAAAATTCGGTTCCAGCGCGCAAAGGGTTAAGGAATGTCTAAAACCCAAAGAACTGCAAAATTTGTTGAAATTCTGTATTGAGTTTTGTTGAATCATTGACAGTGTAGGGGAGAATCATTGACAGTATAGAGGAGAATCATTGACAGTATAGGGAATAGTTCTTCATCCTTTACTTGTCATGAGGTCTTGAACTCTCTAAACTTGCCCAAAACACCTTACTTCTTACCATTCAAAATCATTCATCTTACAATAAGATACCTAGATACAAACAAAATTTACAGCCACATATATTAATGTTCAAACCGTAAAGTAAGGCTTTGTCTGAGATCTGACAATCTCTTAAGGAGACTGCTTTGTAGGTGGGTATATGTATTTAGGGGTGGGGATTTGACAGTTGAAGTGTTGTTTAATTAAGCCTCATTCTGGGAAAACTGGGCTTAATGCATGAGCGAAAAGGGTTATCCCAGATTAGCCTGTGCAGTTTGCAATGGCTAATATGAGACAACACTTTCTGCTTCAACTGGTTTCTTAGTAAAAAGAGTCTTCCTTTGAACAAAAATTACCATAATTCCGCTTTTATGATAAAAGCGGACAGTGTTGTGTCTAATTAGCCTGTGCGGACAGCACAGACTTATCTAGGATGACACTTTAGGCACATGCATAAAGCCCAGTTTTCCCAGAACAAGGCTCAATAAGGCCCCCTGTGGAGGTCTGTGTGTCGCATGCTGGTTTTCTGGCTTAGTGCTTGTCAGTGTTCAGTGCTCCTGTCTGCTTGCCTTACAGATTGTTGATCCTGTTTCTTTACCGACGACACCACATTCCTTTAGCATAACGGTAAGTCCTGTCTCTGTACCGGCCACACCACAGTCCTTTAGCATTATGGTAAGTCTCTTAACCAGCCACACCTGATTCTTTTAACAGTATGGTAAGTCTTTTTACTGACAACACCACATTCCTTTAGCATTATGGTAAGTCTCTTTACTGGCCACACCACATTCCTTTAGCTTTACAGTAAGTCTCTTTACCGGCCACACCACCTTCCTTTAGTATTACAGTAAGTTTCTTTACCGGCCACACCACATTCCTTTAGCATTATGGTAAGTGTTTTACCGCCGCAACACATTCCTTTGGCTTTACGGTAAGTCTCTTTACCAGCCACACCACATTCCTTTAGTATTACGGTAAGTGTCTTTACTGGCCACACCTTATTCCTTTAGAATTATGGTATGTCTCTTTACCGGCCACACCACCTTCCTTTAGTATTACGGTAAGTCTCTTTACGGGCTACACCACATTCCTTTAGCATTATGGTTAGTGTTTTACTGGCCACACCACATTCCTTTAGCATTACGGTAAGTCTCTTTACCGGCCACACCACATTCCTTTAGCATTATGGTAAGTCTCTACCGGCCACTCTACATTCCTTTAGCATTATGGTATGTCTCTTAACCGGCCACACCACATTCCTTTAGCATTATGGTAAGTCTCTTTACCGGCCACACCACATTCCTTTAGCTTTACGTTAAGTCTCTTTACCGGCCACACCACCTTCCTTTAGCATTATGGTATGTCTCTTAACTGGCCACACCACATTCCTTTAGCTTTACGTTAAGTCTCTTTACCGGCCACACCACATTCCTTTAGCATTACGGTAAGTCCTGCTGGCCTTCAGTGCCAGATGGCTGAAGTTGCTACATGTACTTCAGATTAAGTGAAGACCAACATCTTTCTTAAATTACTAACATGCAAATAATTAGTTTGCATTTACACCAAACGATTATTTTAATCGCAGAAATTGCAAAATATTCGCCAACCAAATGACAGCGGCTGCCCTGAAATTGTGTAATAAAGCCTCTTTACCATGAATCTTTTGAACCTGCCTAACATTTCTATAAATCATTTACAGAAGTTTTCGTGCTAAAGCTCTGAAATGTTTTGTGACTGGGCTTCAATTTATCAACCTCTTTTCAATGCAAGTTCAGTTTATTTTACAAGGAACATATTGATGTGGACATGCTTTCATCAAGAACAGCTTAATTGCTTCAATTGAATTTCATCTATTGGTCATTTTATAAACTCACAAATTGTAAAGAATGTACAGTTTCAACTGTTATAAGAGCTTCATTCAGGGAAAAGATGTTCGAAAAATGCTCAGGCTTATCTGGGATGACACTTTCCGCCTTGACTGGATTTTCGTTTAGAAGAGACTTCCTTTCAAAGAAAAATTCCATAAAAGCGGATTTTTTTATCCCCCGCCAGAGGCGGGGGGATATTGTTTTGGCGTTGTCCGTCCGTCGTCCGGCTCTCTGTCCGTCCGGCTCTCCGTTCGTCCGGCACTTTTGTGTCCGGAGCCATATCTTGGANCAGGGGCATAAAAACAGATTCACAACAACATTATATTCTAATAGTTTATTGCTACCCAAATTGTATGTGTAAATATTTTATTTATTTGGCTTCATTCAGCCCAGAAAAACACGAGAAGGGCCAGTTAAATACTAGCGCTTTATAACTGTGTTACTTACTTATTACTGAATAAAAAACCTTTTTTATTAATAAAGACATCCTTTTTTGTTAGTTTACACACTGCTATAAGTGGCTTTTAATGGACTTTTCACACTACAATGTACCATTATACACTTGTCTACAAACTAGAACAGAAATCGAAAGGCCTCTCTAACAACCAAATATCCCCTCTCTCACAACATTTACCAATTAATTCAGTCTAATCCTGGTAAATCTAATTTGTAGTTATTGTCTGGAATGAAAATGAACCGAAAAAAAATATGTTTTTGTAGAAAACATTCCACAGAACATTTAAAACAGGCTTATAACCTTGGCAATCTTTCAAATGAAAACAAAAGTGAGTTTCTAATGGTTTTTAATAAAGAAGAACAACTTAAATTCGGCCGAGTTGATATTTCTCACAACAATTTAGTTTTCTCAACTGACCAGAATTAATCAGTATTCGTCAGATATATTCTTAAATTTAACTCTTCCATACTGATTTTCGCAAAAATTGTGCCGAAAAATGCAAAAATCATCAAAAATACAAAACCTAATCATGTGCATAATGGAATTCTCAAGACTATTATTAACCTGTGACGTATGCACGCTTTGGGTTACGTGAGCGCCAATTTCATGTAATTTCCACTTCCGCGCTTTTCAAAACAAAGAAGAACTACCAGTGCTATAGATAACAGGCGTATTTGCTTTATTACGCAATTAAAATAACCAAAAACGTAATTAAATTCGAAATAAAGCGTACAAAAACGCAAATAAAAATATAATATCTTAATTCCCGTAAAAAACCTTGCGTCACGAAGGGCAATTCTTACGAACACCGGGCGTATTTTTAGACTGGT
>VMBQ01004394.1:30275-79529 GCA_007657795.1 Dreissena rostriformis | reverse complement strand
GGGTGGGTGGGTGGGTGGGTGGGTGGGTGGGTGGACGGACGGACGGACGGACGGACGGACGGACGGACGGACGAAATGACATTTAAACAAGACCTGTCATCATAGGTTGACATATCCCCCCAAAAAAACGCTTTTTCCATATTTTTGTTCCATATTTTTTTCCACATTTTTCGAAACCTAAACGAAAAAGTAAACATAACCGCAAAGTGTGACGGAAAGACAGACATACGGACAGACAGACGGACAGTGCATTCACTAGATGCCCACCTTCGGGGGCATAAACATGTTTCACATGTCATTGACTTAATAAATGTATTCATTTAATAAACATGGCTTGTTCGCTCGAAAGCAGTACAGGGACTGGTGTGCATTACTCAACGTCGATACCGCTTATAAGGGTCACGTGATTCACTTAACTTAAACAAATGATTATAACTAAATTACCGAAACCAAATCCCAAAGATGATCTGATGAATCAAATCATCTCGATTATTATCAAATCACTTTTTTTCTTAATGAATTAATTTGTATTCATGTTTAATCAACAATTGTAAACACATGTTACTCTCTCAAGGGATTTAATACACGCTATAATAATTTCTTCAATAAACATTGATAACATACACATTATTGAAACACGCAAAAAGTGCCCACGAAAAACAGTGAATGGGTAACAATTAATAAACGCACACATACATTTCAATAAAAAAAACTCTCATTTAACTATGTATTGCTTTCGGGTCATACACCAAAACACTTCTAACTGTTCCATGTCATATGTGTTGCATGCAAGCTTGGCGGCATCGTTCAATCAGTCTTTGTGGTGTCGTATTTCCGGCCATGTTACGCGTACATGCTGTAAGTTCGGCAAGTGACAGGTATTCACTCGACCACTTTGCCACATCACGGATTTTGTTTTCGACTGCATCGATGTGAATTTGTTCTTACTAAAAACAATTATAAAAACATATCACAATCACAATGAGTTTTGAGGAATATATTAGACCGACAGCAAGATTATTCATAAACTTAAAGCTTAAAAGTTGAAACTCGTCAACGGACACACTTGAAGACCCGTGCATTGAGCATTTAAATTCTCTCTGTCTTGTACGTTTAAGCTTGAAATAACCGATGTTTTGTTCTCGCGTCCTTTGAATTTCTAACAAGAAAATGCATTTGACGTCAGATGGGTTCAAACCTTTGATAGTTTGACTTACGGTTTCCTTGGATGATCAAAGGCAGAAATTAATGGTTGTTGAGACCAAAACAACCACGACAAAAACCGAGGAAATGATTATTGCCAAGATCCACCCTAAAATTTGCAAAGAGCGGGTTACTTAAAGTTAGTTATTTTCTTATGTTACCCATTATATATATTGTCTCTTTGTAACATTTTTAATGAAAGATTATATTGGAAATGTCGATGTAAAGATCGTACCTCCCAAAAGTAAAAAACGTGAATTACCTTGTAGGAAGTCTTTGCCATTGGGTACTGCAACAGAAAAAAACACGACACTATGCGTAAGGACAGTTCCTACACCATTAACACTGTGTGTGTATATTTTAAATTGGAGATTGACTTAACGGTTAGTTATTGTACTTCACTAAATTCGATAAAAATGTGGTTGAAACTTAGAGATAGCTTATTACCATTACACATAGATGCGTTTCTGCTCTGTTATCCCTTCGTTGTCCAATCCGGAGGACATGGGGTGCATTGTTTGCTCGTAAAGTCCTCTTTGTAGGTTCCACGTGGACAGCGTTTACAGTAGTTGTCTACCGGGTAGCTTTCGGGCCGCATTATACTGAAAATTTGAAACAGAACAATGTTCCAGATTTGTTTTAATGTATAACACAATCGTTAAACGAGCCCCTGGATAAGGTAGAGTAAAGCGTTTCTTACCGAAGAAGTAATCTATTTGTACGGTCCCTGGCGGGCATGAAACACGTCCGTCGACCACTGTGCCGTAAGAGCCGATGTCGAACAATGATTTGTGTACCAAAATGGAGAATCGGATTTCGTTTACGAGCCGCTGGAGTGTAAAGTGGGCCTCCTCGAGAAGATCGTAGCATAAACGAGGATCTGAAACAGGAATATGGTTCTGTGGGTTTATAGTTTTAGAACATGTTGGCTCGTAAAGTACATTCACAGATTATCAAATGTATACCTTTTACAGGTGTACATGTAATCTTCACGTGAAATCCAACAAGCTGCACATCCCTCCGTTCTCGAAAAAAATCAATGTGATCCGGTGACGTATTGTTCACTTCCAATGAAAGCAGTCGGCAGCTTCTATTCTGGACGCAGTGTACTTGGTCTACATTGGCCTGCACTGTGGACCGAATGCCTGCCGGTACATCTGTCTGAGAGCGTTTTACCACATCGGGTGTTAGGCCGTCGTATTCAGCAGAATAAATCAGTATGTTTTCTCTGGCAATATGGATCACTAAAATACAATTGAATATGGCCATTTTACGATAATAAATAAGTAGTATTGTTAAAGCAATAAAATTAATATATTATTACGCATTCCTCTCAAGAATCAACCTGAATGTATCCATGTAATACTGGAAACAAAAGGTACTGATTGTTGCTCTTTTGGATACATTCATTAATGTGCGATCAATACACATATGTACGTTTTGCGTAGTGTTGCATTTACATGCACTTGCATTATTCTATTGTTAGAACCAAATTGTTCTTAAATTATTTCTTCATCAAACAAACACGCACTTATGCATACGCATGACATAGGCATGTATGGATTGTACAATTTTTCAGACACGCGTTTAAGCAAAATTGCATTGTTTTTATTTAGAAAATCTGCATCCCGGGAAAAGAGTACAGTAAGACACTGAACACGGAAATGTAACATCCTTCTATAGTAGACGCCAGTAGTTGGAACCAGGTTGAGATGCCTAGGCAATAAAATTAGTTGTTCTTCATGTTTTATTTTTAATTCTAATGCAATCTAGAGTCCTGTAAGAAGAGATTTGTGTCTGGTTATGTCACGTATTCACATAAAATATATATCCGATATCAATATGTGTCATATGTAATTTAAAACATTCATGCGTCAAGTGCAGCCGAGAGTGCAGTTAGGTACTGGATCAGTCCCCATTTCACTTTTTAGTATCTCACGACCAGCGCATACGTAACCTGTCTTGAATAATATGTACAGTTCGTGTTTAGCTTCATTTTAAAAGAGTACTCGTTCAATGCATTTGTTTACGATGTTAGTGCATAACTGTCTTGGCTTCACCGTATAAAAAGCAAGCCATTTTTTTGTATTAGGCAGTTAAGTTCAGCTCAGGAGGAGTTCAGAAAGTAGGGAGACAGTTTGTTATTGTTTCTTGCAGTTTACAAAAGGGTCGATCACAGGGTTAAACAATGGATTGATTAAACAAGTGAATGGAATCTTCTTATGTTTCATTGTAAAAATTGTTTTCACTCTAGATCAACATAAGTTTAATGGAAAAACAGATGCACCAAAAACCGTGCAGGTCGAGGAATGTGTTGCTTTTTTTTTAAATTTAAATCCGAAATTGGCACAAATATTTTGAACAAAACCAACGCGAATTTCTAAAATAATTCATGTCTATAAAACTCGCACTTCAGCAGACGGAATCTTTAGCAAAACATGGACATGGTAATTTATCTGCTTCATCTCTTAGTAAAAGAACTTGTTTTTTCTTGATTAAAAAGTTAATTTTCTGTGCGTTTTATTGTTCTAGCAAGAGAATGATATTTAAAGCATTACTTAATGTCATCCAATACTTACATTCGCTGATTACTTTCAATTATGTGGCGTTTACTTAATACATAGTTATACGCTTGTTAGCATTTTTTCAAACATAATGAAATAAAATTACACTTACATTGATAAAAACGATCATTATTTATGACATGGCCAATTGTCGATTATGTAATGCGCAGAAAAAAGGATGATGACTTGATGAAGCATATTAAATATATATCCTGGTGTGGGGTATTTTCGACGGTGTAAGGCTTCTATTGATTAATTCTCATAAAAATGCAAAAATAAACATAAAATTAATGTTGGTTATTCAAAACAAATATGTTACCAACAAAAGTTTACAAAAAAAAACAACTGTTTACATGTTTAGGTTTGTTTACCTTTAAATAAAACGAAAGTCACTCACTGCGCATATTCTGTACATACTGTAGGGTATTTTCGACGGTCACCTTCAACTCAATTATACACCACAAAAAAAGATTAGCAACCCTCTTCATATTTCATGGAAAACTTTTATAATACATTTTCAACTGGGGTATCGATATAATAAGAAAATTGTGTAGTGTAATATTCATAAGATCCAGTTTCATATTGGTCTCCAGTGATCTTTTAATATTCTTTTGTGAAATCTCGATAAACAAATGGGTCTATCATTCAAACCTATAACAATGGTTGTTAAAAATGTCAAGTGCACTCATTAATTAAATCTTTCATAAAATGTCATATCATGGTGAATGTTAAATATACATTTGTAATAGAATATTTATGGGTAGGACAGTTTGCATGTGTTTAATATCNCAAGGTGTAATGGTCTCATTATGCATCTCCGGACCAGACTGCGAGATGCGCATGCTGGGCTATAGCTATGAGGGCCGCATATGGCATAAAACCCATTTTCGCATGACGCGGGTCTTTAAAAATATCATTGCGTATTGTAAATGACACATTTAAGCACAATGCTTTTCAATATAAAATTGAATTTAAACTGTGTTATTTATAGCAATCTGGCAAATAAGGGTAGCCTATTCGGGCGTTCAGGAACAATTTCCAGACGGGCTGACCGAGTACGGCAAACATGTGTGGTTAGATAATTAAACGATTTCCCCCTTATCGTGAAACTATACTCTTTCGGTATTTTTTTATTTTCTCATCTTGAAAGCAAAACTATGTAATCAACGTTTATCGATAGACCATTATGTCTTCCCCTGACGATTACAGACCATGAAATTCAGCGAGATGGATGTTTACGCGTAATTGTAACTTGGCGCAATTTGTGTTACATCCTTTACGCTGTGCACAGACGAAGTGATCTGGCCAAAGTTTTATCGAATCAGCTACATGTATTGAAATATTCGAATGTATTCATTCGGATCTGCTCGCGTTACCAGGGATGTATTATACATCCCTGGCGTTACGGAGATGTCATTTGAGTCGAAAAGCTGGGTAAAACAGCTACCCCGAAAAAGCGCATTAGTGTTCTATACCGATATTTATTACTACCTTATTCGTGAGTTAAAAGTATCGCTCGTTCTCATTATACAATTTTAATAATATTGTCCATGCCTTCAGCACGTCTAAAAAGGGACATGTTGTTGTTATGTTGTCTAAATTATCTCTATAACATCAATAGGATGATAAACAGTGCACACACATCTCGACCTGTGCGTTCAGACACACTCTTTATAAATTTAAATTGGTTGTGTATATTTCAAACTTGCGATTTAAAAAGTGATAACTTAATTTTGAAAAATGAGTTGCGTCAAAGGTTATGAAATAGCGAACAACTGCAGTGCCTTCAGCGCTTTGATTCTAAAATGTGTTCAGTTTTTTTGTGCTTCTTACATTACAAACGGGAATATTAAAAATCATATTAAAAATCCAATATTGAAGTGATCAAAATGAAAGTCAAGGGAAAGTCCCGGCATTGCATATGACAGGAACGTTTGGCTTCAAGTTTATTGTTACAGTATCGTTTCCAATCATGGACGGGAATATTACTCCCCCCTTAATTGTCAAAACGTTTCTACCACAGAGCGTTTCCTCGCGGGAAGTGATCCGGAAAAAGAAAGGAAATTAAATACTTTCGATTCAACCCTGTTATTGTTCTTATTGTAATAATGCTAATCATAAACATTGTTCCAATGCACATGGTGTTCTTTTTGTTGCGTTTAGATCAAAAACTGATTCTACTTCTCCGAGCGGTAAAGGGTGGTGCGATTACCAGGCGTGGTTCACACTCTTGTGTCTTAGCCTACAAACTACAGTGGCTTTCAGAGATCAGGTAATCGATTATCGATCACCGTGTGACACTCATAGTGGCGTCAAGAGCAATACAGGTATTTGTTCATAGTCTGTGAATGCTTTATCGTTGTGTGGACACGGATTAAATTTGCCATACTGCAAAGCGGATTTTATCCTGTGCAAATATGTGACAAAGACTTCATAACTGGTAACGGTTTAAATGCAATTTTGTAGGTTAAACTTTGTTTTCTTCAAAGTTTTTTTGGTCATATCTTCAAGCAAAACCAGATCTCTTCGTTTATCTATTTTTAAATTCACCATTCTTCAAGTATTAACATAATTGTTCGTGTACACTAAAAAATTACATTTGTGTAAATCTGTAAACATACAAACCTGCAGAATAGTTTAAAATATCTGAAAGATGCATTTTATTTATTATATAATAGCCACACGTTTCTGAAGGGTATTGCAAAATCTCCCTTTCTCTCAGAAAATATTTTGCATACAATTAATAGATGTGGATTCATCTCTTAGGCATACGATTTTGTATAAAACACCGTGCATTGAACGAGATTTGTAAAACTAAAACTTACCAAGCTTACACTATTTGATAAAATGCGTTGATTCTTCAACAAATCGTCTCAATCATACGGCTATATATTGGACTTAATTCCCTGGCGTTTAAACAGAAATATCTACAAAATGCCATGCCACGTTACGAATAGAATGCATCGCATAAACACATGGTGAAAACCACTGTAAGTGTTTTTTTTTTTCTCGAACCGTTTGTCTACCTTAAATACGCTTATGTTAAAATCACCTCATATGGCGACAATCTCTTGGAAGCTTAATGTCGGATTTCATTTTAAATGGCCTCTTCAAAGAGACATTTGAGAGGTTGACAACCTGAATAAAAAATTACTGATCGATAAACCACAGTCTTTATCGCCCATTATATACGGCTGATTTAAACTACTAGATTTCAATTCACTTGATTGTTACACAAGTTCTTTGTGCGAATTTTCAAGTCGGTCGTTTGAATGCACATGTATTTAGATATTAACTGCATAATCTTCATTTTAGGCACTTTAGTATACATGTAGTGTAAATAATATGGTTCAAATTCGTTGAATGTTTTCAGAGCCAGTGAAACCCAGTAGTTTTCATTTAAATAAAATACAATTTACATATATTTTTGTTAACCTGCAGATTTCCATATTTAATTTTTTGACGAAACCACACAAAGAAACGCGCATACTCATAAAGGGTTCCTCGTCTTATGTTTTTATTAATTATCATTGTACGGAGACGTGTTTAGACAGACGGATCAATGCGAAAGTGACACATTAACATGGACAAGAATCGGCATTCCACAGCGCGTTTCCAATAACAATCGAATATGCTTCGTGTAATTTAATGAATTACCTGTATTTGTCCTGCTTGTTAGGTGTCGCCATCTGCATTCAATTAATAATTCATAATAAAAGCGCGATCGTTAACACCAGCTTAGTGTTTCAAGTCTGTTGTTCCACAGTGTTTGATTTATTATGAACAGGAAACAGTCGATATTTTTCGTCGAATATTGCTTTTTTTGTTTTTGAATTATTCCCATTCGAGAGACAATATTTTTAAGTTATATCGAAAACATCGCTCCATTTTGGGGGTTAACATCCCTGATCACTTTGATTTGACCTTACCTTGACCTTGACCTAATTTTGACTTGGAAATATTCAAAACATACATTCGTGATAGATTTGGTACATGAAACCGTTTCGTCTGGCACAAACACCGCTTGCTTCAACTCTTGGATGAACAGTTTTTAATTATGACCGTTTTCTGTTCATCCATATCAACCATTCTTTAGTTTGACCTTGAAGTTATCTAAGAAATTAGCGATCCAGCATCAACCGGTGGCATGTGTTTTCGTCTAACATACAGTCTTGTTTCTTGTTAGTTCCGTTCAGCGACGGTACCATGGTGTTTGGAGAACTCCGCCCGGAAATGGAGGCCATTATTGGTCACGTGGTACACAGCCCCGATCACGTGGCCCTGGAAGAGCTGAACAAAGCCTCGCATCTGTTCGACCAAGAAATCTCGATTGGTGATATCTTAGATTGAATTGTCCATTATAAATTTGATATTTAACAGATTGATTAATAATTTATCGCGAATTACGTTTTGACGTTGTAAAATGACGATTTTAATATTTCATAATTTACCACCTCCATTAGACCCTTTTTCAAACTCTTCCATTGCATTGTCCATCCGCATGCAAATAAATTCAATGTTTATTCCACCACGGAAGCCTTATCCCACATATTGAGCTGTTTAATCTGTTAACTTGACCTCGCACACAATGGCTGGGTAAAGCTTCGAAGTGTTGTTGAAGTCATATGAATTTATATTTATTTTTCGAGTTCAGCAATAGAACAGTCTACCGTACCTGATCTTGAAAATATGCTGACATTTTTATATGAGCCTCGCTCTGTGAAAACGGGGTTTAATGCATAATGCATGTGCGGAAAGTGGCTACCCAGATAACCATGTGCAGTCCGCACAGGATTATCAGGGACGACTCTTTTCGCTTTTATGGTATTTTTCATTTAAAGGATGTCTCTTCTTAGCGAAAATCCAGTTTACGAGGAAAGTGTCGTCCTTCATTAGCATGTGAGGACTATGCTAGTCTGGGACGATACTTCACGCACATGCATTAAACCCCCTTTTCACGGAGCGAGGCTCATATGTTTTGGTTTCTGTTGTATTTTTATTGTAAACTGAACTCAACGTTCAACTGATTCAACCGTCTTTAACTCCTCTGGTCGATGTTTTTGGTGCATGTTCGAGTCTTTAGGCTTGAAGTATGAACCTACATGTAAATGGGAACTTTATCACATGTAATAGATTCACATTGTAACACTGGTTATTTAAAAAATAAGTCTATTTTATTGGGCAGTCACCGTATTCCCGTGTGCATGTGCAATTAAATTTCGATCACTTTAAACCGAACTATCTACGACAAAATGGTATTAAACATAGTTCACGGATTTAAATTTGAATATAGGACTGCAAGTTTTGGAAATAATACAAATCATTTCACAAACTAATCATCAGTGATGTTTTCCATTTCAGATTGTACAACAATTACTAATCACTGCATCTGCGCGGAGAACTTTGAGTACTTCCGGAAACCCGATCACGTGATCGAGTGTCTAAAGAAGGGGAAATGTTTCCATTGTCAACGCTACAAGTAAACTACTTTTAGGTCGCTTGCATGGTTGACGATTATAAATGTTATAATGATTCCATATATCCTTACTTTTATGTGCAGATACAACACATGGTCACTCGAGTTGTACATGTATTTGTGAGTCTATTTTTAACCAGTGGTAATATTTTTTTAACAATACCTGTTTTACCGTTTTATTTGGATGAATTACACAAATAATTAAAAAATAAAAAGGCAACAGACAATTTAAGAGGGTATTTTTCGGTGATAAGGTGGATTT
The DNA here is from genome assembly GCA_007657795.1 of Dreissena rostriformis. Taxonomy (NCBI): domain Eukaryota; kingdom Metazoa; phylum Mollusca; class Bivalvia; order Myida; family Dreissenidae; genus Dreissena; species Dreissena rostriformis. Next base: position 70,024 of record VMBQ01004394.1, on the reverse strand, counting down.
CTGGTCGTCTATAATTTTACTCTTGTGAGAACGTATTTCATTCTGTTGCCGGAATTAATCGCTGTATCGTTGTTAATAAACCTATATACACCACTAAAATTGAAAAATTATTTCTTAAATATTTTCATCCCAGGTGCATGGACCGGAAGTACGACACGGTCACCGCCTCCAGCCGCCTCATCCACGTCGCTGTTGCCGTCGGAAGGTTTGAAGTCTTGCGGTTCCTACATCGCTCCGGCGTCAGCCTTGAAACCACTTCGGGCATATTCGAATTGCGCCCTCTGCATTTAGCCATCATACATGGTCATTTCAACCTTTTCTGTTATCTTCTTTCGCAAAAGGTATTGACGGTTTTGACTTTTGAGTCATTGCATAAGTCATATTTGTATGTTTATATAAAAAAATCGTAGTAATCACTGGGGGCTGACGAGGTCAAAGCGTAGTCCGTTTGTCTACGACGTCGGGTATATGTTTTACTACGAAACATTGTGTCAATACACTACTTAATCAGGCGAGTTTGATCTTTTCTGGTATTTATGGATTAGAGAACGGAACATCCAGTAATGGTAGGTACTCATTTTCAATAAGAAACTAATTACAAATGCGCGTTGTTGCAACCTTTACATTGATTTTGAGCTAAAATTGAAATATATTGATTTGAAGTAATGCATAAGGTGGTTATTCTGTTAAAATAGCCAATTACAATAACTTAACTTAAATGAAACTACATGTTACTTTGATACACTGTACATTAAAAATGTTAAAGTACAATACAGGTTACCAACATATATTTTAATCATTCAAATGCTTTGTTTCGAAGGAAATTACAAGTCGCTTTATGTATAGGTTTTGCACAGAGTATGTATTGGTTGTGCAACGAACTACAAATATAATGTATAGGTTACTCAACGAAGAACACCAATCTGTACTTCGATGGCATGTGTATTGACACAATGTTTCGTAGTAAAACATATTCCCGACGTCGTAGACAAACGGACTACGCTATGACCTCGTCAGCCCGCAGTGGTAACTGAGATTATACCAACACTGTACATTGACAGTCATATAATAATGCAGAATATTCGCATACTAGTTTGTCCAGTTTTTCAATCGTTTAAAATATGAAATAAAACAAAGCATGTGCTTCTGGTGCAAACATACGGAAAACTCGGCGTACATTACAACACGTGACAATGACTAACGTGCACATAAAAACCAATGAATGCAAATGTAGGACTTGCACCAGAATATCACAACTGTCATTCAATACATTAGCTAAATTGAAGAATTCACTTATAAAGATGTGTCCTTATCGGAATTTTGTTTTTCTAGGTTGACGTTAATGCCGTTATGCAGTCACATGGGACGTCGTTCTCCCCATTGATGCTGGCCGTCAAATACCAACGTGATGATATGGTGCGCAATCTTCTGTTGGTCCGCGAAATAAACCCGTCCTACCGGAACTCACTTCGGCAGTCTTCGGTTCTGTTCGCTGTGCAAAACAACGATATTGACCTCGTGAACCTGTTGCTTAGTGCCGAGGACATGCATAGCAACAAGCTAAGGGAGAGTGACGGACGGTCCAGACACCTCCATCATCCTTGTGCCATTTTGGAGACATTGCAACAGGGTAAACCAAAATGCGAGAAAATGTAGGGGCGTATTGCAAACGTTGAACAAACACAACGTGTTTAAGTTATCTCTTTTGGGATCAGTACTGCATCCATTTTTTTTTAAACAATGTAATTCATTTTCTTGTCTAACGTTCTGCGCTGTCAAAATATTTCTATTTACCGACTTTGGTATATATTAAGTGAAATGTAAAGTGGTTGGTGAACATTTGATATCGTAATTAATAATGCCTACTGGTAGCGTAATGCAATTCAAATGATTATACATTACAAATGCCGTGTGTAGAAAATTATGTACATAATTAGCGATCTGTGAACAATAATTGAATCATTTAATAACTATAGTGCGGTTTATAAAATGGAGTAACACCATGTAGTTTTTTTGCAGATAACGACGTTGTCTTGAAGACGTTACTGGACAACGGATGTCCGGCTGAATACGTGTTCCAAGGGTACTATTGGCAGACGACAGCTCTAGTATTGGCGGCCATTTTGAATTCATACAAATGTTTGGAACTCCTCGTCGATTATGGTGCTGAAGTCGATGTCGGCGTGTGCGGCACTGCGCTTCAATGGGCGTTGCATTTAGACTGGACCGAAAGCGTGAACGTGCTGCATAACGCGCAGTTCAAACATATTCTCTCTGAATTCGACGACAACGTTAACTCTTTAGACAGTAATTCGACCAATTCATCTATGGACGACGAAATTAAGGACGACAATGACAGCGATGAAACTGATTCGAGGATATATGTGTGTGAACTAGATGACGCAACGCTTAGTCCGCTTCTATCAATATGGAGATTTGTTCAATGGATTGACGTCACAGAGCCTATACGACGGCTGGTCGCAAAAGGTCATGACGTCAACATACAGGATAAGTTTGGGCGGACTGGTTTACATTACGCCGTGGAAGAGCAAAGTGTTTCCGGCGTGCGCGCGCTATTGTCACTCGGTGCTGACTGTAATGTCCCGGATGTTTGTGGGGGAACGCCTTTCTGGCACGCCGTGTTCTGGAACAAGCAGAGCATGATCAACGAACTTATGTTTGCTAACGTCGTAATGGAGTGTAGTGCGAGAGAATCTGCATACAAGATAGGACTTCCTCCATATTATGGAAATATAGAATCGAATTCTCAACAATGGTCAACACTTGGCGTTGCCGTCAAGAAAAACTTTGTATATACGACGCGTTTACTATTAGAATCTGGATATGACGTGTCGAACGAAGATTTAGATGCATTATTGTGCTTAGCCAAACCAGAACTGAAAAGCATTTTGTGTCATTATTCTAGTCATCCGCAATCTTTGTTTGCGTGCGCGCGCAACTTTGTGCGCAAGAGATGTGCGCGGCGGTTGCACCGATTAGTTGCTGAGGAGGAGGTGGAGTTGCCCTGTCGTGTTCGTGACTGTCTTCTGCTCCGAGACTTAATACATCTGAAAGTTGAACCTGCGTTGCTATGCAGCTGACATTTTGAGTGATTCAAAACTCGAAACGGACACTAGTCCAAAACACGATATCGATTGTACACTGATTACTTGTATCATGTTTCAACTCCTTAACATTTTTAAAACATTCTGTACAAAATCAATAACCTCAGTACGACATCGTGTGCCTTAACGTTTTACCAATGCCTTTTCAGTATAAACTTTCACATTACATGTATATTTGTTTTTCTTCTTTATAGCGTTTGAATAAACATACACCTTTGTGCATATAAAAAGATATAGGGCGGACATGAACATATACCTTTACTATATACATAAAAGGAATATGCCAAAACCAAAAGTGTGCATGGTGCCATTGCCATCGACGCTAGACGTCGTCTTGGTAGGATGATCATTTGTGCCAATTTATTTTGAAATCCCATAATGTACGACACAGATATGAGCCAGACATGAACATTCACTATATACATGTAAGAAATAAGCAAACACGTAGTGTCCGCTGTGACCTTGAAGCGAGCGTTATGGTGACCTTGAAGCGAGCGTTATGGTGACCTTGAAGCGAGCGTCGTGGTTGTTGCACGCGACACGTCGTCTTTATACAAGTGATCAGGTGTGCCAATTTATTTCAAAATCCTATCATATGCTACAAAGCTATGAACCGGACACGAAATGACGCACACAAACACGCGGACAGGGTAAACACTATGCCCTTCCGCCTCAATCATGGCGGAGCATAACATATTTCAACGGGCTGTAACTCAAGGCATAGGGGAGCAAGAGTTGCTGCAAACACATCCTCAGTGAAATCAAACAATCTATAAGTATCAAGTTGATTCCTCCAATAATTTTCACGGTATGCTCCGCACACCCAAGTACACAAATAAACAGAGGGTAATAACTCTTAATGTATGGTGGGGCAAGAGTTATGGTTCCCGTGCATTGCACACACCCCAAAAGTTGTTTAAATAAGCTCCGGACATGAAATCCGACTTCGGAGGGACAACCAGTACACCACTCTTACGTTTTTTTTTTATTGCACTTCCATTTTTTTTATCACATATTTAAAACATATTTGTTCCATCAGATTGTCCTACAAAAAGAATACTAAGCGTAAGGAGCAATATTGTTCGCATACTTCCACTTGCATGTTCAGCACAAGGAAACCACAACCACATGTAAAATTGTGCTGCGGAAGACGAGTCTTTTTTTGATAAATTAGAATTATATAAGTGTTGCGGTGGAAGAGCCATGTGAACAAACTAGTATCACTGTACTATACTCAACGTAGTTGGATTGGTCAGACTACTTACACTTGTTTTGACAGCTTTACTGATTAACGACATACGACCTGTTGACCAGTATTTCCTTCACACAATGTACACCTCGCAGACATAAACCTTACACCTTTTTGTTTACCTATCTTCCGTTATAAAATTTAGTTCCGTTTCGCTGAAAACATCAGTTTCCATACTGGAATGTAAATCGTCGATCAGCAGGTCTCACTCAAGGTACTGTTGTTGTATTTTAACTTTCGTGAACTACAGACATGAACACAACTATATACAAGCGTTATTTATGCTGAATATCAGATTAATGTTGACATGCTATAGTTTGAATTGACCAGATATACATGCTATTTGAATGGACAAGGTGTTGTTTGAGTGTCATGCTATATGTCGAATAAAAAAGCTACAGTTTAAGGGTACAAGCTATTGTTTGGGTGGAAAAGCTATAGGTAGAATGGACAAATTATATTTTGAACGGACAAGCTATAGTTTGAACGGACAAGTTATACAGAATAATACTATACGTTGAATGGACAAGCTATAGTTTTAAGGGACTAGCTATAGTTTGAATGGGCTAGCTATAGTTTGTATTGACGCTGAACACTCAAAAGCAATAGATACTCGTAAATGATGGGAGTCATTTTATTCACGAAACATGTTATAAATCACATCTTAAACAAACAAACAAACACAGACGAGTAGCAGCAAGGGCTGCAGTCGAGGCCCAAAATACTTTGGCAAGTAACGACAATGTGACCTCGAACATTTTACTAAGTTCTTCAAATTTGAAATCAGTGTAAGCTAAGTAGAAATCAAATATTGTCATTTTGAAAATACACAGGTGAGCGTGTCAAAATAATGCAATCACGGTCTTTGTCAAGATCTCCCTCTAATAATGGTGTGAATATCATGAAGTTGGCGGGCGGCTTGATGGTCTTTTCTCAGCTCTCGCCTTATTTTTCATTTGAATAGTACCGGTAGCTAGGTGCTATAAAGTCTGACTGTTCCAAATACATCTATTGTTTCATTTGTTACCTTTTTAAAACATGTCGATTTTTCCCTGCTTAAATATTGAGCTGTTTGTAAAAAGTCAATAAACTTCGTTCTTTTGTTCGCTTCATTGACCCTACTGGTAACAGCATATGGTATTATTAAATTTATTTACTATTCGAACTGAACAAGGTTGTGAAAATAAAAAGCTGAAATAACCGGAAAATTAGTGTTTCACTTCCTCATTAAAAACAATCTCAATGGGAGGGGAGAACCCTCCTGCACTCCCCCCTCCTTCGTGGCCCCAATGTTTATTTGCTTCCTATGCGCCTGATACAAACAACAACATGATAATATTGAATCATTTCCGTTGCTATGCTGATTGCTCCCTTGTTGGTTGTTGTCTAACGCGCTGTTTGCGACTGTTCTCCAGGAACTTTGCTCGACTCCAGATCTCACTTGTGGGACTCGATCTGAGCTCACTCAATGCCAGCAGCCTGCAATTAACCCATTTTTGTTTTTACCTGTAATGAACACGCTAACAAAAAATATAAAAACATAGATATATTTTGTATGATTGGATGGTTCACTTATTGTACAAGTACATAATCAAGTACATTTTGCACCTGGAAAACAATTTTAAATCTGCTGCAGCACTTAATTATTATCCCAGCAGGCATTGTTGTATTTGTTTCCATTCTTTGTTAGACAATAACATTTTTCTGAATATATTCACAATTGCTATGGAAACTGTATGTATCACTCTTAAAGAAATGTAACTAGCTCATAGTGGAGCACATGTGTTCTTGAATTCCAAAAAAAATGTAAGTTTACCAAGATTGTTGGTGTACTGCAATCAAATTACAATACTATTATTCTAAAAATACTTGACTTAATAGCGATAACAATTTCATATTGATTAACATATACAAATTTTGTATTTTTGCAAAAGCTTTCTCTCAACCTATTAATTTATAAAATAGTAAAAAATCATAACAGCAGAAGACTCTCCCTATTAAAGTTTTAGACATTTGGTCAAACCACCTGCCAAAACTTAATGGAACGAAATGAAATTTACAGAACAAATAAAATTGTATGTATATATTCATATTAACTCTAGTGCATTTTCGGGGTCTTTTAAAGCCAAGGTATTTTTAGTTGTTGTTAACATTTTTTAACATAAAATTATACATACAATACCAATATATTGGAATAATAACTGTTAACAAGAGGGCCATGATGGCCCTGAATCACTCACCTGACTAACCTTGCTACATCAACTTAAATTCTATCAGACTATGGCTAGCTATATCATGAAGTACACCCGGTGACCTAATTTTTGTCCCCAGATGACCCATATACGATCCAAAATCAGATATCATCAAGATAAACATTCTGACCATATTTCATTAAGATCAGATGAAAACTATGACCTCTTTTGTCTACACAAGGTTTTTCTATGATTTGACCTAGTGACCTAGTTTCTGATCCCAGATGACCCAAATACATTCCAATCCAGATTTCATCAAGATAAACATTCTGACAAAGTTTCATAAAGATCTGATGGAAACTGTGACCTCTATTGTCTACACAAGGTTTTTCTATGATTTGACCTAGTGACCTAGTTTTTGACCCTAGATGACCCAAATTCGATCCCAACCCAGATTTGTACAAGACAAACATTCTGACCATATTTCTTATTAAGATCTGATGAAAACTGTGACCTCTATTGTCTACACAAGGTTTTTCTATGATTTGACCTAGTGACCTAGTTTCTGACCCCAGATGACCACAATCCCAATCCAGATTTCATCAAGATAAACATTCTGACCAAATTTCATAAAGATTGGATGAAAACTGTGACCTCTATTGTCTGCACAAGATTTTTCTATTATTTGACCTAGTGACCTAGTTTTTGACCCCATAATGACCCAAATACAATCCCAACCCAGATTTCATCAAGATATAAACATTCTGACCAAATTTCATAAAGATTGGATAAAAACTGAGACATCTACTGTCTACACAAACAAATTATTGACTGACGCCGGACATCACACGATCACATAAGCTCACCGTGTCACTTCGTGATAGGTGAGCTAAAAAGAAGCCAAAAAGAAATGTAATTTACCAAACAAATAAAATGGTATGTTCATATTAATTTTCAGGATCTCTTAAAGGTATTTTTTTTGTTGTTGTTAACATCCCAATTATCATAAACAATACATAACATAACAATATATTGGAATAATATATAATTTTATAATTTATTTGATTATACCAAACTACAATCTGACTGTTAAGTAAACAACATCTTATTTTTGTTAACGTTCAAGTTATGCAGTAGTAAATGTCTTATTTATTATGCTGTTGTTGTATGTGGAACAAATATTTGGCTTAAGTTTCACACATAATATGGTTAATGTTAACACCCACCACAAAGGCTTGCATGCAGCATGTTTTTCATGACCCAAAGCTGTTTTAAATTGGGTGTGTTATAGAGAAATCAGTAAAGGAGATTGTCACAGGTGACAAGCGCAACCTCAGGTGATGACAAACTGTTACAACTTTTTAGTTTATTTAAAACGTTAAAATAAGAAAGTTTGAGAACCTGAAAAAAAGGCAGATCTCTGTTTAATTGTTCCAATATTAGTTTGTTCTATTCAGTTACATGAAGGAATAAGTCTTCAAAAAGCCGTCTGACAGCAGTACCAATTTTTTGTTATTAAATATTGAACCCCATTACAATTTGCCAATCTTGACCTTCAGATTGATGGTTTTCTGAAAGTCTGCAATTTAAAGGTTTATGTTTACCGACCTGGTCAGTGACAGCAGTGAGTGGAAGTCATCCACAGTCATGTTCTTGGGGTCATCTTTCCTCATGTCCACAAAGTCATCCTGAATTTTCTGAATGGCAAGGACATCAACAGGTAATTTATAATTATAAACATAAATTGAGACTCGCTCTGTGAAAAGGGGGTTTAATGCATGTGCAAAAAGTCGTCCTAGATTAGCCTGTGCAGTCTGCACAGACATATCAGGGACGACGCTCTCCACTTTTATTGTATTTTTATTTAAAAGGAAGACTGTTTAACGACAATCCAGTTTATGCCAAAAGCGTAGTCCCAGATAAGCCTGTGCAGGCTAATCTGGGACAACACTTTATGGAAGTGCATTAAACCCCCTTTTCACAGAGCGCGGCTCATATACAATTGTATTACGTTTTTATTTTAAGATTTCATAATTCAAAGGGCACCCGTTTTAGAGAGATGTATGCCTAATTAGAATTTCACTCGCATATCTGAAATGGAAGAACCAAAACCAAACAGGTCATGAAAACAGAGAGAGATAAAAACAAATGGTCAGTTCCTTGGGTATATCTGCCAAGTGCAGTGTGCTGGACTTTTGTTGTGCTTTTCATAGATTCAGGCTTTTTTAAAACAAACTGTTCGGATCGTAGGTTCCAATAGAACTAAGTTATTGTGGCTTTTAAGTAAGAGAGTATTTTTTATATTTGAAGTTTCATAAAAACAGCTAAATAAATTCTTTACTTATCGAGTCGTACTAATTGTATTACATTTAGTAACAGTAACAAACCTAGACGATGCCACCTTCCAACCAATATGAAATCTTATATGAAGTTTTGATACAAGGTATCTATTTTTGCATGTTAAGACCCAATCCACTGCATATGCAATCCCAATCTGAGATTAAGTACTTATTAAAAGTTACACAACCATTATTCAATTTGTACTTGTGTAAGGCCAGTATTTTTTAATAAAATGATTTTCGGACACGCCGAAAATTGAATCTCGATTTTTTTTCGTATGCTGAAAGCTGGCTTTTAGACACAAAACGGGTGCCTTGTTTTAGAAAAATTTCAAATGAGGTATAAATCATCATAATAAACCCAGTATAATCACCTGCATTAATACATGAACATCCTATGTGCTGTAATTTAACAAAAGGGACGCCATCGTTGATTGTTCAAGAACGCTACAAAACTGTCACCTACAAAGTCTGCTAATTTCCCAATAATTATGCAACCGTCAAACTAAATCCTGAATGGAATTGATTTGTAAGTAAATATTTTATTATTTCTTAACGATTTTATAAAATTGATAGTGTTAAAATGACTAAGAATTATTATGAAATTTAGGTACAAGCAATAAGAAAAGAACGATTTTAACAGGTCAGGTGCCCGAAATGCGAAACCCATTCTCAACTTTAAACCTTCAATATATTACGCACAAATACTGTCATATTTTAAAGAATAAAATGTTATTTGTTGTTCAATGCAGTTGAAGTGAAGTATGTTTGCATATAATACGTGTTTTTCGTTATTTTTAATGGGTACGAAATGGGTACAAAACTTCATTTTTGTTCCGGACCGGTTCGTACCAANTGGGCGATTTTGACCCATATATTTGACCTTTGACCTTGAAGGATGACCTTGACCTTTCACCACTCAAAATGTGCAGCTCCATGAGATACACATGCATGCCAAATATCAAGTTGCTTTCTTAAATATTGAAAAAGTTATGGCCAATGTTAAAGTTTGTGCAAACCAACAAACGGACACGGCAAAAACAATATGTCCCCCAGTCTATACTAAAAAGAAAAAAAAAGAACATTGCAAAAACTTGACTCTTTGAACAATGTGTTAGTGATAGAAATAAATGAATTTTGCAAGAATGAAAAGGAGTGTTTGTATGGCCTATCAGAGAGGATACACAGACTGTAGAGTGAAAGTTCATTCTTGGGGTCCTGCCACAGTGCATTAACTCAGGACGGCAGTGTTTTTTTAATGAACATTATGACAAATTTTTCAATCTCTAGAAGAAATTATTCTTTTAAACAAAGAATGTATTACAAGAAACAAATTGTTGTATTTTGTCTGCGGTATTGATTTTTACTGGACACTAAACTATTAAATGTTTCTTTTTAACCTCAATAGCTAATTTTGTTGTTTGTTGAGATAAGGTATTTTGTAATGCAAAACATGGATTCCTTGTCAAAAAAAATACATAGGGATGGCAAGTTTCAACCAAAAGAAACAATTTTAATATAACAAAAAAATAAATTACAATGGTATCAAAAAGTTATTTTGTTCCACTCAGGAAGTCCGCAAAACGCAAACGTATTATGACCAAAAAAAAAATCAAAAAAAAATCAACAAAAAGTTAATTTTGGACAAGTTAAAAACTTGCATAACTTTTGTACCAGTTAAGATATTTTTTAAATTCAAACTAATTCAAAAACTGCAAATCAAGACCTACAGTTTGATTATGATCATTTAGCAAATCAACAAAAAATCACTGGGTTGCTGGTACAAAGAACTTAATACCGTAACATTTTTAACATGAGTGCAATTTTGGTCACCTGTCTTTTTTTGTTTGTTCCCTCCTCCTACTCAACACTTTAAGAAAAAAATCTGAAAAGCATTTTATTAAAAAAAATACTGGCATTAGTCAGTTGAAACCATTTTTCTACTTTAGGTAACCATGAAATTGACCTTGATCCTATGAGGCATCTTTATATATCATTTTGTTTGTTTGGAACTTTCGCAGTTAAAATCAAAATTTCAGTTCAAACATGGCGGTCCGTTAAATTACTCACACTTTTCCTGGGTAAGCTGATTTACCAGCTCTAAGTGCACATACTTGTGCCAGTAACTTGCAACGGCCCTACTTGAATTAAAGGTAGGGGAGAAGAGCTGTAGAGATAATTTCACGTCCACCACACAAGTCATGTGGCAAGGCAGGAAATCAAACAGAGTTAGCGGCCGTTCCATACGGACAGTTTCATTAAAACATCTTAATATATTCTTGAGAAATTAAGTAATAACCTTGGTTTGAAAAACTTCAAAACGTCTATATAGCTTAGTTTTAAAATTTCTAATTTTNAATGTAATGTATTACTATTTAAGTTTGCTCGCATATCTTTATACAAATTATTAACGTTTAATAAGGCATAGTAGCCATTCAAACCTTTAAACGGTTAATATGGTTTGGTTTATTCAATAAACATTAGACATACAGTCCATGAGTATACATGTTCAAACCATAGAAGCATATATAAAGGCATGCAATTTGACACGTATTGAATGTCATAAGTTGTTAAATAAAGTATCAATACATAAAAAGGTCTAGGTTAATTGAATTACAGCATTTAGAATGTATTTGACAATGTTATAACGATAACATAAAAAACAACAATGACAAATCTACAAGAGAGCGAGAAGTCAAGTTTGAGTAATAAATTCTGCACAATTAATCATAATAATATGTATACAGGTTTCTTTGACTAAAAGCTTTACGTACAATACATTCATGTTAATACATTCATGTGTATGATATTCAATAAAACGTGCCATTAAGGGGCAAAGCAAGTTCTTTATGCAGAAAATAGACAATACAACATTAGCAAAAGGGAATGTTGCACAAACACCAGCCAACGTTTTCAGAAACCGGCCCGATATTTTCCCCAAATGTCTCGTATTTCGCTAGCTTTCAAAACCATTATTAAAAAGGGTATTTGTTGTCATGTTTATTGCTAACATATGACCTAACGACCTTTGTTACCAAACACACAATATATGTAAAAGATGGAACTATCCTCGATTACAATCGAACGTGTTGCAATTTCAACAAGAAACTGACACCCAAAGTTCACTTCACATGTAACAAATAACTTCCTTGTTAGTGCTTCTTTGCGCATATTCTTTGAAACAGGTTGGGATCACAAAGGCGTTAAACACAATAAATTGCTCATGCATTTATACAAATAACAAATTCGCAGATATTTATATGCTGTTAATTTGTCCTTAATTTATCATACACATTGTGTCCATTTAATATGTTAAATAACACGGGTTCACGGGCTCGAGCGCGCGCATACATACATCTTTTTGCATTTTGCACTTACAAGTTCTATATTATTACTGTATGAAATCGATTGGCATATCCACACGAAGTACTTATTTTATGTCAAATCTTTATTTGACTATGTAATTTCATTATATAATGTGCAGATCATGAACGGAAACACCAATACAGCCGAATGCTGGTGCATCACGGACCCGCACTGCAAGACATTTGATACTCCTGAAAACAGTGAAAAGTATGCTAAATAGAGTTCTATTTCTTTGTTTGATGAATGTAATACAAATTATCAATCCTGCAAACAAAAAGCCACATTCTCTAGAGGGTGGCACCGTATACTCTTGGAAACGAAACACTGTTTGCCAAATGTGGTATCTTTAAATGTTGTTTTGTTTATACAAACTTTAAATTCACAATTTGAAACAAATTTGCTGACAGTAAGTTTTTCATGTTGATATATAAGTATTACGAAAGAGTGCCGCATAGTTGACTTGTGTTGTTGTTAACAGCTTGTGAGTTGAAATACTAATAACGTTTTGGTTACATACGTGCTTTGTTGTATAACGTTTTGTTTGACTGCGATTGTGAGGTAATAATTTGTGGGACTAGTTAATAGTTATTCTGCTTATTCACAACAGGTATAGTGACAACTTAATGTTAACATGGTACACTGTACTTTTCACTAGCAAAGTTATATAAGAAGCTCAGTCTTCTGTCAATGAAAGTTAAATAACATGACAATAAATAATATGCTAAACATCAAGCATAAGAAATATCTTGAATCTGTATTAGTTCTAAATATCATAGGTTATATATATAGTAGTATACATTATACTCAAATGCATTACTTTGGTTAGTTTAGCAATGTTAAAATTAAAAATGAGAAGTTTAAGTTTTGTAAAGTAAAAAAAAAGATAACTTCCTAATGAAAGAACAATAAGAAATGGATAGTTAAAGTTTTTTATTTTAATATAAAACACATGCCTTTTAATCAAAACTATTTATAGATGAGATTAGTAGGAACCCTATATTTTCACATAGCACAGTGACATATATTTGTCTAATTTGATTGCCAAACAAGAGATGTGTTTGTCAGAAACACAATGCCCCCTACTGCGCCGCTTTGAATATATATATATATATTTTTTTACATGAACTTGACCTTTCACCACTCAAAATGTGCAGCTCCATGAGATACACATGCATGCCAAATATCAAGTTGCTATCTTCAATATTGCAAAAAGTATGGCCAATGTTAAAGTTTTCGGACTGACAGACAGACGGACAGTTCAACTGCTATATGCCACCCTACCGGGGGCATAAAAAGACTAGTATCAGTTCTAGTATATTTATTAAAAGACTAGTACTATAATATATATTTATAACAATAGTAGTAGAACAATATTTAGCGTGACTATTTAAAAATCACATCAATTTGCAATAATACATACTTTTCCAAGAAAAGTGCAATCACAAATGACTAATATCAACTTTAATCTTAACACAAAACAATTAAAATCTGTAGAAATAGAAATTAAACTGGCAAATACGAAACACTAATATTTTTAAAAGTTAAAGAATTTGCTCTTTATTCCAATCCATGATTTTTCATTTTCAATCACAACATGTTGACATTTATATACATGATGATAATGGTCATCATAAACACATACTTTTGCTTTGGTCTCATTTACAAACCAAATCAAAGTAGGAACGTTTGAAGGCTTGAATGAGTTCACTTGACTTTGTTTTTTAACAAACTTCTTGGCGCCCCATGTTTTTGCCTCTTTTCCAGAATGTCTATTGGCCTGACTATGGAATATTTTGTATACAGATCTGCAACATATGCATCGTTGTCATCTAACAGACTGTCAGGAGTTCCACAGTGGATGCACACTGGTGGTAGGTAATGCCGACACTTGGCTGAGTAATAAGCTGTTTCCACCTCAGAGCTGCAGGTCACGCATCTCGGAACATACAGGTCAGGTGCATCTTCCAACTGATCTCCACAGATATACGAATGGCATGCCTTAGTGTTCCGCAAGAATTCCTCCTGCAAGGAAGTGAAATGTTATGGAGCTTTTCACAAAATTGACAGTCATCGTTATTCGCCCTATCCCAACAGAAAAAATCTATGGTCTTTTTTCAGGCTTATAGAAATTCCCAATTTTAACAGCCTGAAGTGCTTGTAAAATTCATAAAACAGATATTAAACAATTTCTAATTTTATTTTCGCTATTTTTTTTTCAAAAAGAATTTGAGCAACTTTAATCAACTGCCATTAGAAGCTTACTTTCAGAAATAATGAAAGTACGAAGAAAATTGCCATGTATTCGAAGGATTAAATAATAATAAAAAACATGTGTCTGTTATTTTGAACAAAATGTACACACATGGTTGCGCTCGAAAATTCTGACTCAGGCTAGTAAAATTTCCCATATTACTAAATTTCAATTAATGTAATACTTCTCCAAAGCCTCTTCATAGACATGGAATTGATGGCAGCTATGTCTTGGCTAAGTTCAAGAGCACATACATGTAACTAAGGAATAAGTGAATCAATATGTGTGAAAATTGTGTCATGTTAATTTACACATAATGGTGATTCGCATGCAAACAAATTGCCAGAAGGATTGACCGACAGAGTGACTCCAAAAAACTGCCTCCCAACCTTTGTGTTTGCAGCAGTATTAGACTTGAAACCTATTCAAATCGAAGCAAAAACGAATGCATTTCCTTCATATTAAGATTATCATTTACCAATGCATTTTTGTTTTACAACTATTTATATCTTGAATGGGCCTTTGATGGTNTAAATGTAATTTTATTTGAAAATCAGGAAGTCAAACAAAGTTAAATTGAACGTTATCTCGTTAAACACGGAGTTTCCCCCCGCGTTGCTAACGCCAAGGGCCGCCGCGTCGGCTTATCAATTTTGCCGATCGTTTACTGCGGAGTCCCAAATCATGCAAACACCGCGTATCGCGGGATTTTCTTAATCTCCTTCGGAGATACTGCCCGCGGAGTAGCGAGGGTAATTGGGGAAAACGCGTGGACTGTACTGTACCGTGTTTGATCAGACATTAACAAAAAATATTCGGGCTCTAAGTTGCAAACCAACAAGCCGAAGAGCTTCTTTCTGATCTGTAAAAATATGTATCATTCATATCAATTTATTGGATCAATACGTGTCTTTTTATAATCCTGCCTCACTGTGTATAACTGTGATGTTTAAATGTTAATTTAGACTCTTAAAAATTATGTAACCAACATGTTATGATCCTATAATGTTGAAACACGCTGTAGATTGTATTTTTACAAAACGTTTACCTATTGTCGGTCAAGCTTGTTTGGACTGAAGACACATCTTGGCCTGCTACATTCTCCGCACAGGACAGCATCTCAAAGCTTCTCATTCTAAAACAACATGGACAGATATAGTGTAATGAAAGCAAAAATATTTAAAAAATTGTTTTTTTTATGGGAAATGCCCGCTTCACTTTCCAGCCTGCAAAAATGTTCGCACCATGATATCATCATTTTGACATGATCACTTTTTCTCTGGGTGTTGCCAATTACCAGGTGGTAGAAGGAACGGATGTATACTGCAACAAAAATGTACTTGGAATATTTCTCTGATTTTTATTTTAATATCACAGTTGTAATTCAATGAGGTTTACTTTAAACCTATTTATTTTAGCTCGATTGCATTGAAAGCCTTAGGCTTATTTGAAACGCTCTAGAGACCTTTTCCTGGGACTAGAACCAGTACTTGGTGTCTATGGGGAGATCTAAAGCACGCTCCTAATATGGCGATCAAACCCGTGACCTTTCGGTCGCTAGGCGGACACCATATCCACTATGCCACGGCGACCTTACAATGAGTATTGACAGTTTGACCTAAATATAATAATATTAACATGAAATAAAGTGTTAAGTGATTTGCGAGCTTCTAAAATATTATAATCATCATTACCATCAAAATTTCTCGATTCTCTTTATCATGGTTTTGTAATTCCTCATCATAGGTTCCACATGGTCTGGTTGAGGGTCTGTACTTGTCACGGGTCAGGGCTTTCCCAAACAACTGGAATTATTATTATGTTATTATAATTTATATAATTGGATTAGCATGTTTAAATCTTATCTCAAAATATTTACAGACATTGTTGATTCCAGTTTCTAAACACAATAGTCACACATTATCATTTAAATCATTAAATTAACTACATGTCAGCTGAACAAGTTAAGTTAACTAAAATGTCAACAAGGTATATAGTTAAGTATATTAATGAGCTTTTTATTAAACAAAAGGCAGAACATAATGTGTTGTCAGATCAATGAAGTAAACATGAGTTAATTGATTATTCAAATTTAATTGTAGCTATTGACTATTTGCACAGGTACACAACCTTCAAATGCCAAAGTAAGTTTCCAAAATATATTTGTAATTTACACAACGTCATCCATTCAATAAATATGTCATACAATGGAATACAAATGCGATAAATATACCTCATTGAATGGTAGGTAGTGTTCACCATTTTCGTCCGGCTTTGGTTCAGGGAGGAACCTGATGCGGTCAAAAACATCCTGATCTCGGACTGGGTTGACTGAGCAGTAGCCACATTCATCGGATGAACACTTCTTTAACTGGAAGCAGTAGTGGCTGGATTCTGCATGCCTCTCAAAGAAATCCTTTAGAAGAAAGGACACTGATGTTTATAGACGCTCTTCCATATTAATAACATGTTTTTTTTTTGTCATTTTTTAAACAAGATGTATCTTTATACATAGGTTGATTTTTCATTATAAAATATAATTAACATGTACGTTTTCATTAATATTGTCAATAAGACAGCATAGTCTTCACAATATCCAATATTTAAATAATAAAAAAATGAATAATGTTACCCGGTAAACATTTAACTTTTAAAATGGAATAATTGTGTATTGTTCTGAGAAAACTGGACATAATGCTTGTGCATAAATTGTCATCCCAGATTAGCCTGTGCAGTCCACACAGGCTTATCAGGGACGACAATTTCCGCTTTTATGGAATTTTTCGTTTAAATAATGTCTCTTCTTAGCAAAAATCCAGTATAGGCGGAAAATGTCGTCCCTGATTAGCATGTGCGGATTGCACAGGCTAATCTGGGACGACACTTTACGCACATGCATTATGCCCAGTTTTCTCAGAAAGCGACACAATTAAACTTTCCATAACCTAGAAAAATTGCTTGCCTGTGCCAGATGCATATTTTAAGGTTGAATGTTAAAAACCTTTATTTGTTTTTCGGTCAGATAATAGTATATGCACTGGCGCATATTAATTTAATGCGAAACAAATACAAATTGGAAGTAACATATTAAAAACTAATATAAATATGAAATTATGTATTATGTAATCAGTGACCATAAGCAATTTTAGTAGAGGGCAATATACAGTTATATCAATATAATTTTTACTGAGAACAACAATTATTATATCATTTCCAGANTTAACAAATTGTTGATGATGATGCACATTTGGTTGTCAGAAAAGCTTACAATGAGCACTTCGTGCATAGGTGAACAAAAAGGTTAACATAAAAATATATACATACTAAGCATTGTCCGATCTTCAGAAGACGATCACTTTCTTCTCTTTGCAATCCACCATCTGGACAGGCCATTTAACATTCTTCGGCAACCCTGGCAGCCTACTCCAGAACAACCCGTCCTCCATTATCTTCGCAAGGCTGAAAGGTAATATTATATACTTATGCGCACTTCTAAATTTAACAACACTTTAGTTCAATGAAGAACCTAAACACTTTTTACAAAGAATTTACCCAACAAACACAGGTGAATTTTCTTGGTAAATAATGGCAAGTACCCAGATTCGCGAGAATTGTGTTACCCAACTGTCACACCTAATAAGGGCAGATTGGGGCAAAATGAACACAGACACAATCATTAGTCTTGATATTTTATAAAAGCTGCATTTTAATAGTTTTTGAATATGTTTTATATACTATTCATTTTCTAATATTTTAAAACGTTTCTTTAATCTTTAATCATCTACACACATCCAAACCCACTGTATTACTGAAATAATTCCATCTATCTTATTATATATTATATCTTCATCCGCATCTTCCCAACAGCATAATAATCAATCACTATAAAACATGTTGCTCCTATTCCATTCATCTGCATACACATCCGCATGTTCCCAAAATCCGCCCGCATAAAATCTCTTGGTGAGCCATTTTATGTGGATGGCATGCGGACGAGAGTTGTCTAGTTGAACGACAACATTGGTTTTATTATAGTAATTTTATCTTCGACAAGGCAATGAACATATCCTATCCTATTTTAATATTAAAAGTCTGAAGTATATTTATACTTTACGTCGTGAAACTACAACTAATTGACAAGATGGTGAACTTTCCGTATGTTTGGCGTCATGTAATATTGCACTATATTTCTTTTTTAACCTATACCTTATGGCACAATAACACTAGCGAAAATTTACAGAAGTTTGTTAAATTCATATTCAAAATTCAAATTAAAATATGAAATATATGTATGCGCATGCGGAAGCACATGAATAGGGCGTCTGCATAAAAATCTTGCATATGAGAACATGTATTAAATGGAATAGCACCCGTACAGAAACCTGCGAGTGTGAAGTAAATGCCATCTTTAATTGAAGTATTGAATATACAATTCAGATGACTAAATGATTAAGTATATGTATTATACAATACAAGCTAACATTAATGGACGGTTTACCTCATTGTGGGTCCTGGTTATACTTCCAATGATAACCATAGAAACGATCCCATACATGCAAATAACGGTCAATCAATCTATACAAAAATGCTAATTCAACACAAACAACAGCTGTAAACACAGTCATGAGTATTATAAAAACTAAAATGATTATAAGTTCAACATTCATGCTTCAATGTTAAGTCATCACATGTGAAGTTTCAAGATGACCAACTTCCTGTTAGACTTGTGGGACTCATTTNCACTTATCGTAATTTTTATACACAAGTAATATACTGTATACCTATTCAAAATTTCATTAAAATTACATGTTAAATATAGTTTTTGATATGACTTTAACGGCGACCAATAGGCCATTATGACCTAAGCCGAAGTGTCAGTATGCGTTTTACATAAAAAATCAAAATGGCCGACCGAAGCGGTGTATGTCAGATAATAGTATACGCACTGGCGCATATTAATTTAATGCGAAACAAATATTTAAATTGGAAGTTACATAAGCAATTTTAGTAGAGGGCAATATACAGTTATATCAATATAATTTTACTTAGAACAACAATTATTATATCATTTCCAGACAAGCAGGACATTATCTATGCATTTTTCTTTAAAAAATAAATTTAGTTTGTTTTACCTGCAGATGCTTGCTTTTCTTCAATTCAGCGCTTTTTTTGTGTCAGCTGTGGCTACTGGACTATCTGCTCCAAAGCCAACACCAGTGATATCTAAGATATATGTGATCTCTTCATCTGATACCCCTTTCAAAGTTTTAACAGGGTTTCCTTTCAAGCTCATTTGTAAGAAACATTTTTTCACAAGATCAACCACTGGTTACATACTTTTCTTGAAAGCCTCTTTCAGACCATCTTTTAGTCTGGCTTGGTTTCTTACTGCAGTTAGAGAAGACAAGTTTTTAACCATCCGTTCATACTTCTCTTCCATTTCATTTCTGTCTAGCGCAACATGCTGCAAGGCCAAATTTAAAATGGACATGCAACGTTCAGCTGGGTTGGTCCAACTATGTGATGGTGCTGTTCGGAGTGCAATTAGCATGTCCAAATCTAAATGCATGAAGATAAGAGTGAGCGACAACTTAACCGTTTCATAAGTGACTCTATGATCCGGTCCTCCATCAGTATAAAGGCACATGATTGGGGTTCTCAAATTTAATCCATCTGCAGAGTAGGCATCATTTAATCTTACGAGTTCAATAACTTCAGCAGCATGTCTAAATGGGCTAGATGGGCTGAATACCTTTTCTTTTGTTGTCACATGCATGTCCCCTGAAAAGAAGCTGTCTTTCGAGTCCCTAGGAATTTCTGTGACAAGAACAACTGAAGGAACAAGACCGCAAAGATGAAAATCATGGTCAGTTGCAACTAATACAGGTCCCTCTGACGGTGTTAGAACCTTGTTATGCCCTCTTACTCCAGTCGATATAGGGATTCCTGGTTCTCCCACTGGAACTATTGCCTTGTCATCCATGCATAAGAACAACGCACTGTCTCTAAACATCACACAAAATTATTTCATATACTGAAGGTATTTGGCAGCATAGTGTGAATCAGGATGTGAAACTCTTGCCTGGCGTGTCTACACACGGAATTTTACATTGAACTGACCAGTGTACCTTAGAGCAATTTTATGAAATGGATTACTGGGACAAAACTGCAGTCGGATCGTTTCATTGCTAGGAATGGGTGTTCCATCAGGCACTCTTTTACAAATGTCATTCTTTAAAGTCTCTATTGAAATTACCAATGGCAAATACATTTTATCACATTTTTTGTCTTTGACTGACCTGTAAAACCTGTTCGTCAAAGTACTTTCCCATTTCTTTAAAAAAGGCATCATAATATGTATCAGAGCCATTAGTTGCTCGTAAATCAATCAATAACTGAGAGTCATCTGCTCCTATGATCTTCGACACCTTTTCATTAATTTATTTTTCACTGGAAGACTTGGCACTTTCTTCATGCCCTGTTAGGCTAAAATACACGTGTCTTATGACTGACTTTGGGCATTTCACATAACTTATAAACTTGTCAATAAATTATTGTCTCATAGCCCTGCTTGAGAACGTCTGAAGATCTTCTGAAATTTGAGAGATAACTTTCATGTTGCGGGATGTTTTGTCTTCTGTTTGACCTTCTGGAACACTCCAAATGAAATTTAATGTTCCTATGCTTCCTCCATAAGCAACCCTATACAACATAATCGGTGTTGACAAACGAAGGTTTTTGATGAATTTGCGACGTTCAATGTGATTATCGGGACAAAACTTGTCAAGGTGCACATAGGTATAATCTGATGTTTTCACTACTGTCTCGTTTAAATGACTATATTCTTCTTAAACATTGGACGGCGTTATAGGATCTATGCAAACCGAGTTCGAGTCACCGCAGTTAGCTGTTTCTCTTTTATGACTTATGTTTTGGTGTTTTTGGTTATCATTTTCAAGTCTGTCTTTGTATTGTTTTAGAGATTCTGCTAATCCACCCATGATTTTGGCTAACACTGTGTTTCGTTTATCACTCAATGATGGCAAACTAAGGGCGGAGTATAGATCACCAACCAATTCGCCAAGTCTGGCTGCCTTTACAATAGGTGGTCTGTGCCTTAGTAATTTGTAGTTGTGGTAATTTTAAATTTGTTTAATTCACTTGGAACATGACAACCGGCATCTTTCAGTCTTGCATGGCAGTGATCTACGTACCACAATGCATTGCTGAGAGATTTAAGCGCTTGTTTTCCACTGTCCTCGACAATATCAGATTGCCATACACACCCAGTACTTTGGGCCCAATCAATCAAGTCGCAGTACAGTTGTTGTGGACCAGAAAGTTTCTTTACTTTCGAGTTTGTGTTTACTTCATATTTTTTGGGCATAATGTATACCTTGGACTTGTTCATTAAAACTGTGAATGCATTGGAGTTTGAACTTGTTGATGAATGTCGTGCAGAATTAATTGTATATACGACCATTTTTTTTGTCAAGTTCTACTGCGACATTTAGTTGCATGTTGATGTTCAAATTTTTTATTCTATCGCTACTACACACTTTACTGCAGATATTTACAGAATTCACGCATTCTGGCGACATTTCTATGCCTGATGTTGATGCGGCTGCGATGAATAAATCACTAAAATCATCCGTGATCCGGTGACACATTGCCACAGGAGAAAAAAATGAAATACCATTGGTGTCTTTCGCTGACACGACTATGCAGACGAGCGCCGCCATTATTTTACCATAAACCAATCTAATATCGCAAAGCGTTATAAAAGTCGTAAAATTCGTAGGCTAAATTGAACTAAATCCGTAAACAAATACATGCGGAGCAAAATTGTTGCTGCGGGCGCGAAATAAAAATAAAAGTATTTTTATATAGTTTTAAGATTTTTTGGTGCGGCAAATCCGACGAACATTTAATCAATTTGTTGTAATACCATTTAAATACATTTACAAGATGTAATTCAATACACGAATTTTAAATGTCAAGTTGCATAATTGAATATTATTATCTAAACCTTTAAATATGCGAACTCATTTGAGTGAATAAGACTACCTTTTATAATAATTTTAGTGGTACGAGTACTTAAAAAAAGCGGTTTTTGCAATTTTAATGAATAGAGCAAAGTCACAGACTTGTTCGCTTAAAAAGTATATTGTCGGAGTTTGTCAATTGTAGAAACCGATAGGTTGATTTTAGAAAATTCTTATGAATGATAGGTAATTATATTTTTAACTATTAAGTACTCAATTGCTGACCAATAACTGATAAGAATCATGCTTTTAAAGGGACCGTCAACCACAAATGACGAAACAAGAAAAGTTCTAAAATACCGTATTTTTTTTACAATTTTTAGTTTATATTGATAAAAATATACCGACTGGTATATTACATTACTTGAAAAAAGTTCATATTTTCAGTATATTCAGTAATCAAATTTCACGATGTGAAATCGAAAGTACATGGCAAAAATAGGTGACATAACGATATACACACTATAAATAACGCNGACCTTATATAATATAATTTTAGAACAAGTAGTTGTATTCAACGCCTTTGCCTTTAATTTATGTATAATATTTAAATACACAATGTATTGAACGATTGTATCATTATGATTACTTAATACATTGACAGAAACTATGATACCATTTCCTTGACTGATCAGTAAGGTTGCTGTCCGGGAAGGGAGCTTGAAAACTACACTCTTGCACGTGACTTGTTCTGAATGGCCTGTGGAGCACCAAGCAGCAAGTTTAATCAAGAGTTTTTAGAAGTCTTCGTACAAAATGCCTATTATATTATGTACGTACTAGGAAGAAAAATGAAATGTTAATAAGCAATCATTACTGTTAATAAATTTGAGAAAAGGCAAAAAATCATTTCAAATTATTTGCAATAAGTTATATTAACTTTATATGATAGATATACATACATATTTATCATAAATATTCTAAATGTGCTTAAACGCATTTTGTCAAAATAATACGGCAAACCATATGAAACCGTTCAAACATGTAATTTGCAAAACGACAAGGGCTTTATCTGAACAGGTTATATGAATATTGGAGTTTGTGTTTTCTTTCCGGATGATGCCGAATAAAAATAAGTAAACTGAAAGCATTATCTGTGAAAGAATGTATAGTTTTTAACCAGGAAATATTGTTGGATTGCTTTTGAGTATATTTAAGAGATTGTTTAATCCTTAATTTATATAGTCTAGTGCCATTTTGTATTACAATGAAAATTTGGCGTGGAGAAAAGGTTAGAGTCATATTGATGAAAATACGCGATAACAACTTATCAAGCTTGCACTTCAGGTTGTTACAAAATTAAACATGCCTTACATTTTGATTTTTGGATATATATTAAAGACCACGCTATAATAAAGCGTTTTAAACGTTATGCCTTGATGCTTTGGACAGATATTTCAAACAGCCAGATCCTCGGACTTGCTCAGTTAACATAAAGGCGTAAAAAAGTTGTTTGTTTCAACCAACCCGACTGCACTACCAACCCAAAGTTGTTGTGCCAACCATACCCTTATTATCGCCTTTTTCGGTATAGCAGTACATGTATTACCGGTAGTTTTCGATCATATTCACTAAAATAACTATCAAATTTAAAAATAAAATGTAATACATTCAGTCAATTTCACTAAACTAACTTTAAATTGACCAACAATTCATAAATATGATGATAAATAGAGCGTTGGAAGATTTATGCTTGTTTTGGCATATTCTTATTAAGGTGGGAAATCGTAAAAGAAAATTTAAGAAAACAAAAACTTAAGTTAAGTCGACCTACCTACCACCATTTTTGGCTATGTTAGTGGAACTGTGTGAATTTTTCTTTTCTTTTGGTCTAATTACATGTATACGAAAATTTTGTACTGATGTGCTCTATAAACCCGAAATGATCTGGCTTTCTTCTGCCACAAATTTGCTCAAATCACACTAATCGACACAATGTTTATGGCTAATTAGGGGCATATGACAGAAAATACACAAGTGGATATGTTTAAAACTTTAAGGGGCTCATTTTTTTTAAATCGTATCTAGCCAGCCAGCTCGGGTGGCGGGGGCTTCAGCCCCCCTAGCCCCCCACCTACATACGCCCCTGATAAACTTAGTTAAGATCTAAACGAAATGAGGCAGTATCAATCAGTGGAATACATGTCGACAGGAAAAAATCCTTATTAGTTTATTCGCTATTTGTTCTGATCCGCATTACCATTCTAGCCGGAATACCTTTTGCGTCATGACGGACTACTTATTTGGCATGTTATGTCATTATCATGCATTATAGAAACAGTGTGAAAGCCTATGTTTAATTATAAGCATCATCATCTGCACAACAATAAGCATGGTCGACATTTTCGGAAAATAAAAGTGCTTGAGTGTATATAATTAAAAAAAATACGCTTGTCGATTGTTCCAAGTGTATATACCAGTCTGGTGGCGTGTACTAGTTTTGCATTACATACGACATTAAACAAGCCACTCGAGTGATACAAGAGTGATACAATTTCTCTGAACAATCGTTGAGCGTGATATTCCGTATACATCAGACAGTCGTTTATAGCGTCATACGTATTCATAAATTGTTAATACATTTGTCTTAACATTTCCTATGCATCCAACATATTTACTACAGTATAGGTCATTCACAGATATTGACAATGATTCCGAACAGAACATATCTCGCAATACCGAACTCTGAATTATAATCACCAGTTTTGAAAAAAAAATCGCGCATAAAACAACCATTAGAAATCTTTTGAATTATTGTTATGCAGACACATATTTAAACAGCTGATTACTTCACGAGGTAGGAAATTCATCTCAAAACAGTCGTTCAAAAAGCAAATTCATATATCGTATCAGTACATACTTTTCCTCGTCGATGAAAGAAGTTTGTATCTAGACGCTCACCAATGTCGCTTCTCTGCACTTAACCTACTGATGGCTAAACTTGTGGAACCTTCGCTAAGCACGTACAGCACTTTGCACGGCTGTGATTGGTGGACTTCCCAAATCAAAGATCTAAATAGAAAGTAGATTGTCAGCGAAATCAACGAAACAGCATATTGCGTCCCGGACGTTGTACATTTTCGCCTATGCTCTTAGCTTAAATGACAAGTGATACTTGAAAAAGGCGACTAGTATTAAGAGGCCCGCATATATATATATATTAGCATCGCTCTGGGAAAACTGGGATAAATGCATGTGTTTAAAGTATCGTCCCAGATTAGCCTGTGCAGTCGTTTTTATGGAATTCTTCGTTTAAAGAAAGTATCTTCTAAATGAAATCCAGCCAAGGCGAAAAGATTATTTTCTAATTTAATTTTTTTATCGGATGTATTTCTTTGGGGAAATATATACGAATATTTCTTGTCCATCGGCAATAAACAAAACTGCGAAAATGGTTTGTTTTTTAATATGGACATATTTGGCAATTAAACTGAGGTCTATAGTTAACTGTGCTGTGCTCAGTAAGGAATTTTTTTGCGCGTTGTTAATGAACAGTAATGAACAGTTTTACAAAGATAAATGTGCTCGTTGTCCAGTTGAAGATCATCGAGCATCCTGTGGTGTTGGAATGATCAATTAACAGTGAAACATCGAACATTACTACCTTACCAGTGCTTTTTTTGTCAAATTGTCTCATTCCCAATCTCAAAAAGTATATATTTTTCTATACGACAACCTAAAATCCCCAATTAAAGGCAATCACCCCTCCCCCAAATAACACAATAAAATAAAATAATTCGTTTAAAATAGATTGCAACATTTAGTTGTATTTCCCTATTCATTTGTAAAAACAATATTGAAATCACCTGTATTCTCAATTTGAAAGTATGTTTAGCAAACCAAAAAATAAAACAAATAATATAACACAAAAATCCCAATTTAAGCCTAAACGACGCGATTTTTCCCAATCAGGACCCGGGTTCTCAAGCCCAAAATGGTGAAGAAAAAACAACACTTCTAACGTAGTAAGGGACTTTCGGAATAAATTGAGGTAAATAAACGATGCACAATATAAGAAAACATATACTTCGTTCATAAAAATGAACGCAATTTTAAACATGTATTTTCTAATACTGCACGTCGGGTCCAACACACATCTTTAAATCATCCCACAAAAATGAAATGTTGCACAATAAAGATCCCGAAATTCAGTATTTTCTTAGTGTTCTTAAAACATTTGCGAGTTTTGAATTGGGTAAATACATGNCTAATATACTAAAATGCAAATGAAAATGAGTGTTATACCTAAAAAGAATAACCGTATAGACTGAACGTGTTCACATTGACTTTATTATATGACCTTTTCTTTGGACATGAACTGGTCGAACATCGACTGTCATTAATACATACCACTTTTATTATGCTGATTATATTTGACGCGTAGTAGTATAATAATTTACTTGTAATATATGGCCTCCGGCCCAATCATATACAATATGCCTAAACTAGCCCAATAGTTTACTAGTCAGGTTATAAGTTTAACAATGTACAATATGGTATACATGTTATAAAACATAAAGTTTAAATCTGTTCGGTAATAAACATAAATATGTTAACGCCATGCATGCATGATAAGTATTTGTGCATTCATTCATTCTGATACAACACTATTTCTTTAGCTGACTGCATGGTAAATGAATAATGAATTATCTGGATATAGAGTAAGTTCATAATTACTCAATAAAACATTGTAGAGTGATTGAAAACTTTGATGTAAAACAGGCATGCTGGAGATGCATTTAACACGGAAACTTGAATACAACCTTCAGGCTATTAAAGAATGATATTCATCTTCTAAAATGCGTTCAAGTAAGGACAAACGCGAAATTCTTAGTTTATGAAATGAACTCGAAAATTAGCAAATTCTAATATATGCCAAATCTATTACCTGCATATCTTTTCCAACAACATAACAAGTTATAAATTTGACACGATGAAGCAATGTTTTATTTGAAAAGATATTGCCTGTCCAGCATTTTATGGTATTTTAAGCTCTGAACATATTGAGATAAATACAATTGTGTCGCTTAAATTCATATCCAATCTGTTCGAATACAAATTTATTCTTAAATGTGAAACCCATGATGCATATAAACCGCAACATATCATAACATTTTCTGACTTTTCTATTATTTGACAGTATTTTTAAGCGTTACTGTATACATCGTTTAGAGGACTCAACATGCATAGGATATCAGTGTAAGGATTTTAGTTAATTTTAGAAATCGTTTAAACACTTCTACATGAATGTTTTTAATATATTGCGTAGTTTTCTTATACACCCCAAATGTATGACCTATATGACAACACGTAACAGATTTGAGCATCAACAAGTTTAAAATAGACATTATGAGTATGGTATAAAATATAGTTTCTCTAGAGATAGAAAATGTTGGTTAAATACTCGCTTGTTCTTAAGTTCGCATGCTTTACCAATCGCATGCATAATCTTAATCTCAAATACATTCCGACGCATTTTTAGCTATTTTGTATATCTAGCTTTTCACTACAATTAAACACAATCAGCTGATCCTAATCTTTCTCCGTGTTTGAGAACCTCTACGCTGTTATCTATGTTGGTTTTTGTATGATACCTTTACCGAAATCCTTCAACAAATTAAGGTGCTTTTCAAACAATTTACAGTGTCGGACATTTAGGCTATATAATGTTGGTTTGTTATATAAAGAATCAATAATAAAGGAACACGATAGTGTGGGGATAAACTACAGCCCTGACATACGCTTGAACTGAAATAAACATTACCCTTAAAAATTTAAATAAGTACCCAATTGTACTCCTCCGTTACTCAGAATTTCGTATAACGTTAACTGAACTACTCATCTATGAGTGCTAGTATATGGTTTTCTTGCTTACACATTATTGGTTGCTTATTAGTGATATCAATTTATACGAATTATCTATCGCATAATCTATCGAGCAGTAATCCGACCTAAATTGTTCTGCAAGCCTTAAAGTTAAATGATTAGTTCGTATTCATAATTGATATATACATTTTGCATAAAACGTCAACAAGCGCAATACCCCTACAGTTTTTATGATTGTTACCCTTTTTGTGAATTGGTGAAACGATATATTTTGTCCATGATGTATAAAATGATTCTTAAAAATAAATGCTATTTATTAATACTTTTTTGAAGGTAACAACGGTTTAAACACATATTCGAAGTGTATTTGCCTCATCAGCCAATCCAACGCCTTACCTGCTTTTAATTCATGTATAATTTCTATAATTTCTTTTTCCGTTATAGTCGAAAATACAGTCTGCTATTTCATTTGCGTCTACATTTTACTCACACTCAAATGAAATGGGTGTTTTAAAAATGTGTATGTCACTCGTCCTTATTCAAGGCAGAAGTATCGGGAGCATGTGGACCTCATAATTATAACATATATTGGCCCAACACTTTCTTGTAGTGTTGATACTATTATGTAATAGCTTCGTATGTTTACTTGCATATTGAAATGGTTTTCTTCTGCACAATACATTGTACTCACTTTTCAACTTCATAAGTTTATTTAATTGATCGCCCTTTTTATTTTTTATGTGTTTTCTTCCTGGCGCTCATACGTTCACCGTCGAACTATGTCTCATTGACTGTTTTCTTGCTCACACTCTCTACAAACGGTTGCCTCGATTAAAAACAGCTGATTAAACCACTTCCATAATAATATAAATATTTGAATTAATAAACGAAGCTGATGGACTTTGATGATTAAAGAATAGTAGTGCCTATACAACCACGGCGTTAACTGACTTAGTTATGCTCGTCTATGCAAAAGGTATAACCATGCATTACTATTAACCTTATTTCTCTATTCATCATGTAACAATATGATAAATTTCGTTCCGTAATATTGCGAAACGTATTAATTAGTACATATTAGTCTTTGGATGGCATACTGTTAATCGTATTTATTTTATAATTGAACACATGGCCACTAGTTTATATCGAATTTAAATGGTCTAACGACGCTATGTTCAGCAAATATGTTTATATTAATAGTACTGGAGAATTACAATTTATCCCAACAAGCACACAATATTAACACTACAGAATATTGTTTAGTTACGAAGCACAATATCACTTTTTAAGAAAGGAACTGCTAACCATTACAATGATAGAATACATCCTTTATAATTATAAGTTGCATCGCTATAAATACGAGTGCACGTAACTGTTATACTTATTCTCACCTTCGTTGACATGAACACCATATGTTAGACTTGAATAAACTCATAAATGTATGCGCAAATTTATCTATGTTAATCTAATCATAATTATAATCCAGGTACTTTGTTGTATATGTATTCATGTATATGCAACCTTTTGGCTTTACAACCTAAACGGTAGAAAACTACATTTCCTTTGCTTATATTTTCGGCATTCACATCGTCACAATGACGCCAGTACTTCATTATGATTCCTCAGACATTTGCATAACGGCTTGACCATAATACTCCTTAAATGCGTTGGTATCTAAATTATCCATCCAGGCAAATTTGATCTTTTTTTTTTACTCAAACAAAGCCCTATATAACCTTGTTGCCTCGTTAACTGCCTAAACAAATTTGGTTAACACAAACATCTTATACTTATACAGCAATGTGGTTATGTGCACATTTTCACAAGTCAATCGTATGTATATGTCTTCCGACAAAAGCCGTATACTTTCTTACAAACAACTGTATAGTTTCCAGGAATAACAGCTGCAAATAGCTCTGCTGTAAACAGTTTTTATAAGTGATCAAATTACCTTATAGTATTTATTGTTTTCAAAGATTTGAACACATAAAAGGTTCCCGTATAATTATATGACTGGTATGCGGACATTCATTCGGTACAATTCGGTCATTTTAGTAAAATGAGTGGAATTTTACGTGTACGTTTCGAACGTTTCTTTTCAATATTTATGGTGCGAATTTAAGGTCCCAACAGTTCATTTGTTTAATAAAGTTAATGTAAAATATTTTTATTGTACATCGTTTTGAAAGATATTTATAATACGAATAATTAAACAGTTTATCCTTTCAACGCTGTTGAATTACATTATTAAAGATACCATATAAACAGCTTTTTCAATGAAAATATTTTCGTTGGCAGCTTTGTTATGGGCATTATCCTACTTAAATACTCTCACGATCCGTCCGTTGTGTATATTTAATTGTTTCTATCGATGCGATATTTTCACTTAAATTATAACAAATAACAAAAACTGAATGTTATTTATATGTTTTGCAAAAAAAACACGCAATTAAATTACGTTCTTTTCAATAGTCCCAATTGTTTACACTTGGTGATACTATTGTCTTGTACCTTACTCATTTTGATTATATATTCGCACGTGATGTATGAAAAGAACAAAATTATATATATCTATGTAAATTAATTTTGAATTTTCAAAGAAATTGTGTATTGATACATGTGCGTGCATGGGGAATGCTAAGTTAAACGATTTGGAAAGACTGCAAGTTATGTTCTCCTAAACACTGACAAAATTATAAAATATACATATGTGGGTAAAAATGATTACATAATTGCTTTACATAAAAAAACTTCAAGCACCATTATCGAACCCAAAACAAGTACACAATTTGCATGACCTGCATTTTTCGAAAATGGGTCGTATGCCATAAGCGGCCATCGCAGCCCCAGACCGGCCTGCTCAAATGTACAGTCCGGGCAACAACTTCATTGGCCGCTATAAAGTCACGCAATGCTTCGTGGCCTCATTAGCGGATATGGTAGTTTCTGGTTAGAATGCGCACATTTGCAGGCCTGTCTGGAGCTCCGTTGGTCGCATATGTCGTAATATCCATTTTGCATGATGCAGGTTGGACTTGCCGCAATGTATGATATATATATTTTTTATATTTAAAAAACTAGTCTAAAGACCCCTACTGTTTGTCTTAAGTGTTCAATATTATATTCCATATCGATGTTAATACATTTATGGTGCACTTAAGAACAATATAAATTCAATATACATTAAAGATGGTTTCGATAT
The DNA here is from genome assembly GCA_007657795.1 of Dreissena rostriformis. Lineage (NCBI taxonomy): Eukaryota > Metazoa > Mollusca > Bivalvia > Myida > Dreissenidae > Dreissena > Dreissena rostriformis. The sequence continues at coordinate 38,429 of VMBQ01004394.1, read as the reverse complement.
GTTTTAATAGTTCTGATTTAAAAATGTATCGTGCATTTAAGCCTGTGTTCAAGTATGAATGTTTATTTTCTCCCTTAAAACCAAACACTAATGTTTATAAGCTAAGAAATTCGGCTCTGCGGCTGAGACCTCAACATTGGAATTGATTGAGTACTTCTCAAATAATAGAATAACCTGTATTTCAATCAAATTGGCTTAGAAAACACCACACTGATATTTATCAACAAGTATTTTAAATGTTGCCTTAAATGTTTTTCTGTTAAAGTTAAAGAACGAAATCAGAAAGTATTGTTCATTACGTTCGTGCTGATGCTGAAACTGTTTAAAACGTCATTAATATTTAAGTGCCTACATCGAATTACACAAATAACTATATAAAAGTTATACCCAATTTATTTCATTATTTCTTATACTACTTCACAATAATTTTGAAATATGTATATGTGCAATAAATATCGTACACAGTTGCTTAATTTGTGGTTTTAAACGACAAGCTTGTATTCTTAAACCATTATTGTGGTTCATTTAAATCAAATACATGGTGTTTCTACAGTCCTTAAACAAAAAAGCTTGATACTTAGTTATTCTACTTATGTCAACAATACTACAACACAAGCTATGGAAAAATCAGTTAACCTTTGGTAATTTATTGAAAGTGAAGACAATATACCAAATAACGAACGCTACTTTCTTTTTTGTCACGGATCCACTGAGCTTCATTCTAAATATAAATGTTCACCGAACGCTATTAGGCGAAGCAAAAGTCATTTGTTTCACAAACATTATTCGGCTAAACTTCTGATTTCTGTCTTTACGATTTCACTAATTAAATACAATTATTCAATAACATGCAGAAATATTCCCATTCTCCATTAAATACTCTTTTTTGTTAGTTTTGCAATTTAAAATTAATTTATTTAATATAATAGATTGAAGCAAACATTTTCATTAATATTATAGGTAACACGGTAAACAGGGTCTGTTTGTGGAAAGAACATCAAAACATTATGGACTCCTTATCAATCAAAACTGGTTGAAGGAATTTTATATAACTGAACCTCTTGTTTACAAAGTCAACCATTTGTCAAATACAATTTATACGATCCTATTCACCCATCACAATTCGTAAAAGAAACATCAAATCCCATCGCAAATTTATTGTGTTGTATTAGATACAATATCCTTAATTTTATAACCTTACTGTAATTACTTAACCTGTATCTTAGGTATTCAAAAAATAGGAAATCAGATTTCATTATAATACTCATTTTTTGCATGTTAATATGATTGAATAAATCATAATTAATCACTATTTTAAAACAATTAGTATGTCAATATTTCTGTGTCCAGAAGATGCATACTGTAAACATGGTCATCATTATTTGTCATGTCTGATATTGTCTTATATGTCATTCTGTTAACTTCTTAAACTTGCCTGAAAAAAGGCATCCCATGAGTACATGGAAAGGATCGCTTCATAGGGTATACACATATATAATAAACTGCATAAAAAATATTTGTCTAAACAAAAACATATCTTAACTTATAATTCCCATAGCATATAAACAAGTCATTGAAGGCAAACGTTTTTGTACAAAATACTGTATTACAAAATAAACTGTGTATTGCAGATACCAGTTAATAGAACAAGTTTTTTCGAGCTAACTGAAATACATCGCCAAGATGAAATTTGTTTTAATTGCAGAGATTGGGCAATGCGTTCGTATTGTTATTTTGAAGAATTAAACAATTTGAAATAAATGTTCGAAAGCATATGGCATTGTGTTTACAACATTAAAATATTCTGATTTATAAATTATTTACATATTTACTTCACACATTTCCTTGTTACATTCCGTCATAAATTCTCGTTTTCAACTCGCAGTATGTTAAACATATCAACACACTTCCAACTTAATCACAACGAAAGCACTTCATCGCTGCACAACCGTCTACCACAGAAACATATTTGGTGACCAATTCAGAACGATTCGATGTCTACCGCAGAAATAGATTTGGTGACCCATTCGCAATGCTTCGATGCGTATTCCGATTGCCGATTTTTCTCATAATCTTTTCTCTGGAAATGCGCCGACATATACAACGGTTATTCATATATCTACAGTGTACTTCTCACTTTGATTTGTAATTTACGGTCGTATTAGATATTTGCAAATAATGACAATTTATTGCGTCAAATGTGCTAATCTCCGTAGAATTGATCGGAATCCCCGTATATCTCTTCGTCAATGAATCAATGTGTGGGAAAAATTGTCAATAATTACCACATTATTACTAAATAAATGAAACACGCAACACGCGCAACTTGGAATGACGTCATGGAGGAGCAGAGAGACTGAAAGCAAAGAAACACACACCGTTTGTTATGACAGTATGTTTGAAAGTACTGTATAATTAACCAAAGATATGAACTATTTAAAATCTCCATTGATTACAGAAAATAAACAAATTTTATATTCAATTAGAGAAGAACGTTATTCTTGGCAATGAAGATTTCGCCCCTGCCATAGGTATAGTCATGTTTAATGATTATTATTTTCTTCGGTTGTGTTATGTTTTTTGGAAATGTAGGCTTATTATATTGAAAGGCCATAACAAAATAATTATACATACAACAACAGTTTCTTAGCTATGTCAGTATTGCTCTTAAACTGACTGTCCCTGGTCTACAATACTTTCATGGGTATTTAACGGCTTGGAAAAGACATTGTTCAATAATTACACTGTTAACGTTGTTTGCTTTTCGAACAATATCTATCCTGTGAACAAGCCCCATTATATGAGCCTCTTTCTAGAAGGATAAGCCTTTGCACTCCGCACAGGCACATGCTAATCAAGGACAATACATTCCGTCTGAACTGGAGTTTCGGTTGGAAGACGTGATAGGGAAGACATAATTAGATTCTCGTGTATTCATACATTGAAACTAAAGAAAACAAAATCTACATATAATTTCCATTTTTCTGTTTCATTCAGAAAATGCAGTTTTCTTTGATCAAGACAAGACAAGACAAAGTATTTCGTAAATAAAGTCCACCGGTCCAAAATACAAATATGCAAACATGTCAAAGTTTGCAATCATGAGTTTCTGGATTAAGATATATATAAATAATGCAATTTTCTTCAATGTCACACTATTTTTCGTTGTCATCAGATTAAAAAAATCGATTTCTTCTTTGTTTCCACTATACCAAGAAAAAAGATGAATGTTACGTTCTCCGTGAAATTTAGAACAATGAAAAAGTACTTGCAATTCGTTTGCAACGAGACAAGTATTTTCTACATTTAGACAATGTGTACAATATCTTAGATCATGCTCTATACCAAGATGTCGTCCAGTTACAATTAGAAACTTGTGGTTGGAACATCTGAACTTTGCATGCTTTTCTATAGTAGAATGGTATCTTCAGCGAAAGATATTTTTCTGGTTCAAGCAATATACATTATACATTATATATGTTTCACATCTTCACGAGTCGAATAAACTTTAATGGCATGTGAATAAGTTTACACCAGTATTTAACACACTTGCACTGATATTCTACACATAATTATAATCTACCAACCTCCGCTAGAGCCATGGAATTGTTTGCTGACCTATTCAAACCAATACAATCTTTACAAAATTGAGCCTGGACTTGTTCTATATTTTCAAAAAGGTAGGATCCCATATTTCAGCCCCGTATGTAAGGATCGGATTCACCATTGAATCAAACAGTTTGAAATACTCTTGAATATCAAATTTTCCAAAAAAAACTTGGTAACTTTTTATAGCATTTATATATTTTTAATGTTGCATTGCCAACTAAGCTTTAGCCTTGGACCAACTTAATTTAGGTGTAAACAGTACACCTATGTACTTGTACACTGACGGAACATTTACACGATTTCCATTATAGAAACAACTTTCATATGACCTCAATGGGCCATCATTTCTTAATACAATTATTTCGGTTTTCTTTTTCATTTACAGTCATCCAACTTATCTGAAAAAAATCAGAAATACTATTTAATTGACGCTGTAGTTCAAAAGCGATTTCACAGCAACTCTCAACATCATCGGCAAATAATATACATTGTATATTTGGTATATCTTTCGTAGTAAAAATTCCTTGATGGCCCCGGACACGCATGTAAAGGGATAACTCATTATTGAATAAATTAAACGTGATCGTGCTAGTTACGTCCCCTTGTCTTGCCTTGTACCAATGTTACACTTAAAATCAGTAGTCACATTGTTATTAATGACACGCACGCGACTCCGTAAATTTCAGTACATAGAGACAAAAACCTTATATGGTTTTCATTTTAAACCTATTTTTTTGCATTATGTAAAAAAGTTTATAGTGCAATATACCATCATAGGCCTTTTTTTAATCAACGTATAAGACATAACACCTTCCTCCTTGTTTAGTTATATAGTTTTGTAATACGAATATGGTATCAGTTGTAGACAAACCTTTCCGAAAACCTGATTGCGACTCATCTAATTTTCCAATTTTTTCGGAATAAGTACACAGTCGTGAATTTACAATATTTCCAAATATTTTATACATTACATTAATCAAAAATATACCTCTACACTTTGTCGGTTCCAGTTTAGAACCGCATTTGTGTAAGGGAACTCCCGTATTAAGAAACGTATTGAAATCAGTTCCAAACAAATTATATATCTTTTCTCTTTATGTATTGCTTATTGCACAAATGGCTTGACAATATGAAATTGGCAATATGGTTTGCTTATTGCAAACTGGACTGAGGGGACGTACATTTCAAGACAAAAACTTGATTGTCTGCACACTTTGTAATCGTCTACATACGAATGCATGATAATTTATATGATTTTCCCGGTAAGATATTTTTAATCAGTTGTTTAACGGAAGCGCCGTATCAAACATGTTACTATTGATTCAGAGTACAATGCTGTTTTCTACATTACCTGCATATGTAACCATTTTCTCGAAAGGTGTCGTATATGATTACTTTGGTTAATACATATAAATATTATCAATCACGTTATTCTGTTTGCGTTTTTCCCATGTGTTTGTTCATGGAAATCATACTATTTAAGCATTCACCACTAAATCTAAGTTATATATGATTATGTAATAAACTGGCGATACTATCATCATATGTTTTGATAATATTATCATAACGACCTTGACAAGTCTTCCGCAACTGTTCACTTCTCATAACTGATGGTGGTGAATTGTTCAGTGCGTCCTCACTTATAGCTTCATCATCATTTCTCCCAAGAATAACCCCTATAATTTCATGACATTTTAGGATTACATGTTTTGTAAAGTATTGAAAGAGATTTCTTAAGAGGCTGTATTTCTGTAATTGGAGAAATATTACTTCATTTAAAATGTAATTTTATACACAATGTCATAATCAAATCTTTGGTTTCATATCCCAATATTCGTTTTCTCCAAATCTGCATAATAGTGTGCGCATAGCGGGCATTAATGAGGGTCAGGCTGACATAACATTGCCCATTTGCACTGACTGAAATTACATCGTTTTCAAGAGCAAGGCTGGACGCGACTAGCGACGCCTAAAGGGAAGATGCTATCACTTACTGGTTAATACTGCCCGTAGCAGCATCTCTCTGACATGCCATGCCGGCGGATGGAGGAGAAAAATCACCACTTCTGACTGACATCACAACCACTGAGAGGATAAGGGCTCATAGCGTGGACTAACGCAATCGTTCAGAAGGGTAATCGGTAATGTTCAGTAAGAATGGCGTACATTCGTAACTCGTACGTGCACAGCCGGTTGCTATTACAAGAGGAGAAATCGCATTTAATAGTTTGATTAAATACCAAATAGGTGTGTGTCTGAAAGTGGGTGCTTCACAATAGGTAAAGAGTTATTATATCATTGTCAGATTCCATGCTGTTACGGTGCTTAGTAACTGTAAACCTGTGTAAACATCGACGTAATACAAATATCAATAAAGAAATCTTCTTCAGGAGGCAGAAACCATATGAGAATCCGAATTGTCTTTATACTCGCTACAAACACGTTGGTAGTTTCACATGTTGGCGCCCAAAAGAAGGCTGAACCGATTCCATCAAAGCCTCCATGACACCATGTTGCAATACTTGGAAAATAGTACTAAGTACAAATAGAGTTTGTTATATTGCGTACACAAAAACTTTGGACATGGTCGATTCTATGTGCCCAATAGTGTGTAATCAATTAATAAATCTTGTACTGGCAATTTAAACTTGAACTGTACAATATTAAACATACATGTATATTCGAACGGTATAGACGCAGTTTAAAACAAATGTATGTTTATCGAAAACAATCCCTTTAATTTCATATTTGAATAAAAGCCTGTGAATGCATCTTTTTCTTCTTGTTCGCCACTTCAATTTGAATTATGAGGCAAGAGTGAAACGGTGGGCCTTCTGAAGAGTCTCCACCGGTCCGTTCTCATTCAGGCGACAAGTTCCAGCAAAACATTTTCCATGGGTGGTTGGTTGTCCATGCATTTCTGGACGGTGTATCCATCCGATTGATTTGCCTATCCGAGGTGGAACTTTGAAGACGGCACGAGGTGGAATCTCTATTGGATGAATGAATTTGTTAAAAGGGAAATGTCACATTTTTAAAGCTATTAAAAATAGAGAATGCGCTAATTATTCACGAACATAATTACACAAAAAGCACATATATATTTATCAAACTACAACATGCATTTAACCAACATTGGATTTAATGTACTTTATAATATGCATGCATGTGTGCGCTCTTCTTTAAACATTTACAAGTTTAACGCAAGTCGACAACAGCCCATTCAGTTGATAACGTTCAGTACATATGATGTAGGATTAAAGTCCTCAGGTACGCCCCCTTCAAATCAGCTTAGCTCACTGGACGAATGTGAACGGCCATTGAGTGAGGGATAAACCGAGTTGAAGAAATGAAAACGTTTCACGTAAGTATATTTCCTTGTCTTTCTAGAATTAGTATATGTCAATGTAACAACCGAACTCAGCTTGTTGTAGTATGTACATGCGTATTAATTTTTTGAATGCATTTAATTGAGCCAAACAAAACGGTATTGTAGTATGTTAAGTGTATTGAATATAAATGTTGAATCAACTTCGCGCTACACAGATCATAGTATATATTGAACGGGCATGTTGACACAAAATGATGATTGCTACAGTGTGTATATTCGTTTGTGTTTGTGTAAAATTGATACGATGCAACTACACATAACTTATTAAAATTTAACTCTTCAAACCAACGTTTATGCTTGTATTATTTTCTTATAAAGTATCATAATATTACATAAAAATTATGTCATACAATGTTTTTCAACAAACACTACGTATTGAACGGCCATAAGCTAAGCATTTAGCTAAATCTAAAATTTTGAAAACTATAGTATTTGTTGCTATCAGTGAACTTATTTACTCAATGCGATGTTCACATTGAAAGCGTGCTCTTTATAGATAGTATTATCATCTTTGTTTTATCGCTCGCTTAGGAGTTTCTATTGATTACTTGTTCTCAATTTGTTTACACCATCCTCGAGTATGTCACATTGTCATTAGATCTGAACACGTAGTAAGAAACAACAAAGACCATAAGTTTACTATGTATATACAAAAACAGGTTTTAACAGAAACATTGTAACCTGTGACTTGTATCTCCGCAGACCTAATTTATGTGTCGAAATAATTCACTCTGTGTTGTTTTAATTTTATATCGGAAGTTATGAATTTAACGTGTATGTGGAATCAAATGTACTGAATATAATGTAAACTAGAAATGGCGCGGCAGAGGCCGACGCGTATCCCCACACCGAATGTTTGACCTAGGTGTGCCCCAGGGTTGGTAATGGGGCCATGCATAGTCGAGATTGACCGTATTGTCATAAGAGAAGTTCAGTATCAATTAGAAGTGAATTGGTGTAGAAATGAAGAAGTTATAGTAAAGGCAATTTTGGGTGGGTGTGACCTATGTGGGCAGGGCGCCCCAGGGTTGGTTATGGGGCCATGCATAGTTGAGATTGACCGTATTGTCATAAGAGAAGTTCAGTATCAATTTGAAGTGAATCGGTGTAGAAATGAAGAAATTATAGTAAAGGCAATTTTGGGTGCATAACTT